>JAKSZP010017275.1:0-144892 GCA_022478985.1 Massospora cicadina
TTTAAATACTAGTGTAAGCTTTTGGATATACTTAATTCATGTATAACTTATTCTTTATGTTTCATGCTTTATCTTATTTTTTCTGCGGGGTAATTTTTCATTTTTTGGAGATAGGGGTTAATGCTCTGTTTTTTCCCTTAAGCTGAAAACCGCTGGGACAGCATTTACTTAAGTTATTGTAGTTTATTTGCTTTTTATATTATTTTTAAGTCAAATCACCAACCTTTCATCACCCATACGCATTTTCCTCCTGATTGTGCTTTTCAAATCTGCGTTTTTCAGCCTTTAGAAAATACTTAAGGATTCTGATGTGATATTTAATAAAAGTTTTATTTGTTTTCAGATCTTTTGATGAAATTGTGTCAAGCTGTTTTTAAGCTTGTAAAAATATGACCTGGCCTGAGTCAATTTTTGACATGAAGCTTTGGGTCTGGGACCATCTAGTACTAAAAAAAAGCTTTGGGTCTTTAGTGTTTGAATTGTAATTTGATCATAATCCCTTACTAAACTATCACTCAATATTGAGTAGTTGATTTGAAATGGATCGATATAGAATACGTGGACCTGAATTAAGTGTCCCACCCTTTTTTCCTGCTAAGGTCACACAGAACAAAGATCCTTTTAAGGCGTCAAAGTATTTTCGAAGTGACAAACGTGCTTTCAATGCTTTAAGACCAGTTTGTAAGTTACTTAAGCATTGTTTTAACCAGTAGGTTTTATATGCGGTTACTGATTAGTACGTTTTCTCTGCCCCTTGAACTTTTTAGCCAATGGGATTTATCTCTTTGTGAACTTCAGTCTAATCTTTGTTTTATTTCCTAAACCAATAATCCTTATTTGATTGTTACACTAATTTTCAAACTAGTTCTCCAGCCCAATCTTATCCCTCAGGCCAAAGGATCAGCCTACATAGAGGCAGGCCAGACTAAGCTTGCTTGTTCTGTGTACTCTTTTAGGGTTTGAACATTCTAATAATTTAGACATGGGCCACGCCAGTTGAAAAAACAGGCTTTCTCAGCAAAAGCTACCCTGTTCTGTGACTTTAAATTTGCTACCTTTTCATGCAATAAACGCAAGGGTTGGATTAAAGATAATCAAGAGAAAGAGCTTTCGATAATGCTAGAGCAGGCACTGGCGCCAGCAATTCGTTTAGAGAGCTACCCCAAATCTACGATTGAAGTGTTTGTCACTGTAATTGAAAACGGTGGAACCTTTTCTTGCCTCGCAGCTGCTATTACGGCTGCATCAACAGCTCTCGTAACAGCTGGAATTGAGATGCTAGATATTGTTACCGCCTGCTCTGCTGTAACCATTTTTTGAAAATTTGACTCAGGTTTAGGTGCATATCGGTAATACATTGTTGCTTGATGCTACGGAAGAAGAAGAGCTTTTGCCTGAAGGTTCAACCATGATGGTCGCACTCATGCCAAGTCTTAATCTAGTTACACATATTGTTCAGTCTAACCAAGCTCCTTCTGATGTCACGCTTGTTCAACAGGTAGCTTCTATTTTATTCGACTATTTATTTTTAGAGCATTCAGTCCTGCATTGATGGATGTTGTCAGCTCCATGGAGTGGTCACGCATTTACTCAAAACCACACTTGGAGAAAAGTCAGATGCCAAATCAAAAGATAAGCCCAATGCATTAGAAATCACTGATGACGATAAAATGCAATAAATTGGCTTTTATGAACAAATTTTTATAGTATGTGTATGCATCATGTACGCTTCAAAAAGTTTATTTGAAAGCCAATATAAACTTGTGTAACTTCATCTAGTACTGATATAAAAGTATCTAATGTCCTACTGCTTTAACTAACGTATAACGGGGCTTATGTAGCAATTGACTCATCAACGCACAAGCATACTCTAAAGTTGAGTAGTTTTTGGGCAATTAAAACGTAACTCTTGTAATTAACATTTTTGAAACTTAAGCACAAATTAGCGCATACTTTATAACATAAACTATGGCTTTAGAACTTACATATGCTTATAAGGTTTAAGAGTGTATAGTTTACTATTAGCAATGTTATAATTTTGGACGGTATCGCTAGGATCCGTCGGGTTATTCACACAGGTTGAACCCATTGAGCAACGGACGGATGATGTGGGGATTGTCGGTCCTTTGGACGCACTTGAAAATATACTAAAAATAGGAGCAATTGCCCCAACCAATTCTTTTATTTATTTTTTTATAAGTACAGCTACTTTTCACTGTCCTGTCTTGTCTACGCTAAAAACAACCTACCTCTCTTAATCGCCTATTTTGCTTATATACGTCGGCTTCAGGCAATACTTTCTCATTGCTTGGGTTATTCTATTCTGCCGATTCTCCTCAAATTTGGCTTGTTATTCTTAATCCCCTGTCACCCTACTTGTAGGTGATTTACTCATATTTGTCAAATGTCGACATCGCCTTATCACCTTATATAGAGGCGATCCAATAAACTCATTACATCCAATAAAGACCTGTTATATCCCAATATCGCCTCATCTTGAGGCACTCGAATAATTGTAACTGATACTATGTTCAGCGGATCCCACCCGGCTATCCCACGATTATCATCCAGTCATATCAAAAACGCAACAAGCAAACTGGTTATTCTTTTTAAATCAATTCATTAGTATCTAACGTTTATATTTAGTCTATTAAATTTAAAATTGTGGGTTTATTATATTTAGATCTAAATTTGCAGTGAAAGATATCAAAAGAAACCTTAAGAGTTCAAATCCATTTTTGCTAAATAGTTGAAACGTTTTTGCTTTTATTTAACTCAACTCTTATTTGCTGAAATTTTGTTTATAATAATTTTGCTTAATAAAAGTTAAGATGCAGACAAATATTAAGCAATCGGAAATGCACAGAAGTTTAACTCAGTACTTTTTCATAGCCAAACTGAGCAAGCTGGTTAACCTTATAAGGAAGTTTAGCCTAATATCTAGTTTAGGCTCTATCAAGTCAGTGAACAAACTATAGCTGGGCTTGTTCTTACTAAAATAATTTGGCTTATAATAGAAGATATTAATGTAAATTATTTACCACATAAAAATTGGTTTTATTACATAATCATATTTGCAAGAGCATGATAATTGTGCTAGCTTGCTACTTCTCAATTGATAAAAACAATAAAGTTATTCTAATAACTCACCTTGAAGGCTAGCATTTGGAAGTTTATCATTTTTAAATCATAATTACTATATATCATTTTATAGATAAAGTTCTAGCCCCTCAATTTCATTATCTATAGTATAGCTTAAATTAACCACGCAAACTAAAGCATAATGTTATTTATGCAAAAAGTCAACTTACCAAAGAAAAGCTTTATACCGTATATTGTAAAAGCCATGACAGATACATTTCTCTAATATCTAGCAAAGCCTGAGAAATACTTTTTAGCTTCAGTTATTGTTGTGATTCTAATATTGACCAATCCTAAAGGATTAACCCAAAGATTGTTATATCATATTTTAGTTACCTAATTATTATAGATGCTATGGACTAGCACCTGTCACCATACTAGCAATGACATGGACCATTAACTTTGCTATAGATTAGCATTCAGTCACTGCACTAGTGATGACACATCACAAGAATTATCTTTTTATTAAAAATATAAAATATCATCATCCATAATCATATTTATCTGACTCAAAAATGTTGATCCTGAGACTCTGAAATTAGTTATATCTGGGGCTCTTCAGAATAATTAATGATATTCAAACCATATTAGAATCCAGATTGTAGTTAACAAAATGAAACTTAAGAAGTAACAATTAATTTCAACAACAGTGGGGCTGGCCCAGAATATTCTCAGGAAATAACCCACCTCATGGTGACTGTGGACACCCCCAAGAGACCTTTAGAGTATCTAATGAGATGACCAACAGGTTAAAATGGGCTTAAACAGAAGTCTTGCACTTAGACCTAAAATTGGATAAATTCTAATACTACTTTGAGTATGATTGAAATTACAGAGAGTTGCAAGGGGAAGAAGAGTTTAATATCAAATATGGGAAAAACTAGGATGAACTAACAATTTAACAAATAGTAACACCACTGGGAGAACAACCAAGATTATAGTGTGTCATATAATCTACTATTGTTTAATAACTGTAAATTCATTTTTAATTTTAAATATAAATTCAGAAATCAATGAAACGGCAAGCCCCAAGCCACTTCCAGTAGGTTAGTATCCTCTAGCGTGATGATAAGCTTTTAAAGTAAATATGGCAAAAAACCTAATTAAATTTATTATACTAATAAATGGTACTCTGTACTCATACCATAATACTGAGAAAATGCATCTGAAATTATAGTAAACCTATTACTTTACACCCAATTTTAACAGTAATGCTCACTACAAGTGGCATTAATCTAACAAACTAAAGACAGCAATCCTAAAAATTGAGAATGTCCCTTTATATATCCTACTTTTCTATCACATGTCATTAAGATAGATTAAGGCACTATATCAGATAATCTTTATACAAGCTATAGGATATATGGACATTGAGAAGTCTATAAAAATATTTACAGTGCACTGATGAAAATATTGAAGTGCCAAGTGAGAGAGGAGAACCATGTAGCAGATTTTACATGCATTCTATGATTTAACAAAAAGATCCACTTGATTATTGCTGATGTGCAATAACAGATGAATGTGGAATAGCAGATGAATATTACTATGATGCTAGTAGTATTAAACTAGCAGAAGAAGAGCTAAGCCTGGTATATGTAGATATAGATAAACTTATGAGTATTTATTGCTTTGAACTGGGAGATACATATGGATGCAACAGGGAGGATACCCCAGTGGTAGAGTATGGACCCTCTACCACTGCCTCCCAAGTTTGATCCCAGTAATGGAATTTGGGTAGGGGATGATTTTGACTGTGTTGGTTTTGCACACCAATGCCCCGAACTGAGATAGCAAATAGCAAAGGCGGTCCATGGAGTTCCTGGCCTATCATATGCCATGCATGGAGGTTTTCTGGGTTTTATCCTCCTTTCCCATTTTCTTCACTTCCCTAATTGGTGCGGTATCATCCCCAGGTCACCCACCTCAAATAAAATTTAAATTACATATGGATGCAATGCTGGCATTATCAAACTATCCCAACCAAGGTAAGAATCAATTAGGCCTGAACTTGTTCTCATTCATGAGGTAGTAAACTGAAATGACCTAGATAATGAGAAAGTTACCTCCAATGAACTTGATTTAAAATTTCATATCACTAACTGAGAGGAGATTGAGCACAGTTTCAATAAACTTGTGAAGATCCCTGTAGTTATATAACATACTTTTACTAAGTAAAGCTGCTGCTCTGATGAAAGTACTTGACCAGATGAGATCAATGCTTCCTACAAAAAAGTTCAAAGTTGCATATTGAAACTGGCATACCAAGAATGTGCAGCAATGATAGACTTTCTGAGGACTGCATTAATCAAACTGATCACAAGTCTAGCAAGAAAAATTGCATCCCTAACAAGAATTATAAATTTTACCAATTGAGTTGATGAGTGTTATTTTGTTTCTTACTTCAACCATCATTGAATGAAATCCTTGATAACATTAATTACCAATGACACAAAATTATAAAAAAATCTAACAGCCAGCGATGCATTGATAATCATGAATGCTGTTGACTGCAACTATCTATAACAGATGAAAAAAATATCAAAGGTAAAAAATCCATTTGACGGCCTACCAAAATATATTGCACAGGAACTATGAAATCACTTGCTGAAAGTATTGAGATAGATTTATAAAAGAGCTTGAAGATGAGTTCCTAGTTTACCAAAAATATCACACTAAATTTATAAATTTTGCTTAAAAGGAGTGGCAATATTAAAATACATGGAAGAACTATAGCTTCCTTAAAAAGAGTCAAAGAGTTTATCATCTTCCAATACCAAACATCAGTAATTTGTATGGATAAACATAATTATTAGTACCATTATTTAAAGAGAACATGTCAATATGAACAATATGCAAAATTACCTAGCTACATAAAATGCATTTACAAGGTTTTCAAAATTATGCCTCACTGCAACATGAAATCTAAACCAGAAGAGACAGAATTAATTCTATAGGGGAATAAAATTCTCACAATTGAGCGCTTAATGTATTCCAAGACTACTGATGTCAAACAATGACCAACCTATTGAAAATTAGAGTCAAAGGCATCATGATGCCAGTTGGGCCACAATTTCTTTGACTAATGGTATGTATAGTTTAAGGTCCAGTCCTTTGAAGCTTGAGTAGGTGGTCAATTAAATAAACTTTACTAAAGGTTCAGTGATCCTATTTATCAATTCTAAATGACTTAACCTGCTGACAGAGGTTTAGAGTTCCTGATAAAGGCTGTTAATCCTATGGGACTTAACCATACAATGGTTCAGAGGTCCCAATAAGGTCTTATGATTAGGAACTTAACCTTGGTAACAAGTTCAGAGGTTCATCTTTTTATGTTTATGAAGGAACTTGCCCCTAGATTAGGTTCAGAGGTCCAGGATAAATCTTTAATTCAATAAAAAATAACTTAAGAGGTTAAAAACTATTTTGTTAGGTATATAGATAGTACTAGTTTAAGTGCTAGCAAAATAAGGGATATAGGCTACTGTCTAGAATTATGCAGGCATAATCGGAACTTGAAACAGATATTAATGATTCTATTCTAATGTAATTAATGAGGTCACTTAAGAGTTCATTTTTTAACCTAATTTATAATTTTGGAACCTTATTAAATAGGTATGGCGGCATACCACATCTCAATAAGCAATATAAATTTAATAGAAACTTGGCATATTAAATAATTAAATTGATTTAAAGTCAAGGATTTCCCTAAACTAGGGACAATCCTAAAAAGAGCCTCAACTGAGCCTTAGCCAGGGGTAGCAATTGCATTTTCTAAATTAAATAAATTAATGCATCTAACAATTCTAGCTTGTATGTTTATGGCAGTGCAAGAGCTTGGTGGTAGTCTCATCTAGATATAACAATGCATCAGTTGGAATGTCAGAACCTAGGGTTGATTAAAGAGCAACTAAATTAACCAGGTGGTGAGTAATGCGCCACAATAGTTAGTTTAGTTTGGCACAAATTCTGTTGTGGAAAAAGTTAAGCCAAGAATGTTAAATGAGGTAATACAGGTTTGGCGCAGATCATCTTACCATTGGACCCTGGTGCCAGGCCATCAAACTGCAGCAACAGTGATGCAAGGACAAGATATTGCGTTGATGTTGGTCTTATAGGCCTTCTTAAACCAACTGATTACATCATCACCCATGACCTTTAATAGTTAAGGTTGTGAAGGTTGAATAGGCATTGCAAAGCGGCTCCAGGTTGGGATCTGCCATTAAATTTCTGATATTAATGGTTTATCTCAGTGTTCTTTTTGGGATTTAAGTTTGCTAGTTCAAGCTCAGCCACTTTTAGAGGTAAATACTGAGTAGGGGCAGCTTCCAACTTGACCTGAGATAAAACGGCCCTAGCTTGGGGCATATTAAAATGGTAGAATTTGAAGGTTCCAAGGCTGATCTTTTACTTTGATTAACTTTGAGATTTGGATCAAGCTACTTGGCTTTAATAGAAACATTAGTCAATAGCCCAGACTGGGGGTCAGTTTAAGACAAGTTGAGACTTGGTTAGATAATCTTTTTTAGGAGTTAAATTGGATGATTTGGCTTTAAACTCAATGTGGTTATAAAATTTGAATCTTTATTAAAATTTCCCAGTAATTTACAAACCAAATGTTTTTATTTTTGCAGAGTGGTTTGGCCTTCAGGTTGGTTTGAGGTATTAGACCCCCAGACCTATACTATTTCCACGCAGTGGTCCCTCATAGGTCAGGGTTTAATGAATAACCACCATTTAGCATGATTTTGTGAATTGATTGTGAGGAGAGTGTTTCTAACTCTCCAGAAAAAGGCTAATGATTCAGTGCGCATGAACCTAAAATGGTGCTCACAAGTTAAGTGCCTATTAAATAAACCCAGGATACTATCATAAGAAGGTATACTGCAAGGTCAACAAAAGGTAGCATAATGTGGATAATTATATAAGAAAATTACTTTATTGTAAGGGAGAAGAAAAAAAGAGATTGGTTAGGCAAAACTAATTTAAAATTTGGTGAATCTGGGCCTTTCTACTTTGTTAGGCTTGGAAATAGCTCTGGCCAATGGAATGAGGATACCACTGAAGGTAGTTTTATAGCTTAAGTATGCACAAACCTGAGACTTTGATCTTAACTGAACCCCATTGTTATTTGTAATAGAAAATTTTGTAAATGAATTCAATTTACATTCAAAAATAGAATATAACAAAGTGTCATCATTTGCACTATAATAGGAAATCATTAACCTCATTGATGTAACATCTTAACCCTATCACACAATTCCATGGGATTAACTTGGCCTTCTTGGCCTTAACCCAAAGTTTATCTACAGTGTATTTAAGGTCAGAGAGGGCGGCAACTTGACTCCTATGGATTGGCCCATCTCCTCATTATCCTTGAGATCCTTTCCAATTATTAGGTCATCCAATCATTCTCAGGGTAACAGTTCTATTGACTTTATCCAAAGTTTGAAAATGGGCTCAAAGCTGTAAATTAGCAGAGAAGTCAACAAAGAGGGAAAGAAGAGGTGGAATAAATTACTTTATTGATTTAGAAAGTGTCAATATTTATAGGATGTGTGGAGATGTGGTGCCTAAAGGACTTCAATGACCCTGTGTATTCAGGATCTTACACAGTCTTTCAGATTGACAGCCTGGTTGGCGCCCTCATTGTTTTTCATTGTCTTCATGACTGCAATGGTGGGGGCCACGCCTCTAGAGGTTTGGAAAACGGTGTTGGATTTTAGGCTTTTCATATGCTTGCTAGTTCATTATGCACCTAAAATCCAACAACTTTATTTAGGGGTTAATTTGCACCACTGATAATAAAAATAATAAAAACTAATTTACTAGTAGGCTGTATTTTTACATATTTATTAGTTGCTGCAGGGTAAGAATAAACCCTCTTGATAAGTCTATAATTAATATCTAAAATGTCAAAGCTCAAAGTTTGGATTGGTTAGTAAAGTCCAAATTAGGAAATATTGCAATTTGACCTATTGGAGTTTGGAAACTTGCTTTGCTGTTAGGGAACTGCCAATGGAGGGCGATGACAGGTTGGATAGATCCGTAAGGGAAGATTTTGATATATTTTACCCAATTATTTAATGGGAAAATATTTGCACCTTGTGAGGACCCCTTCAATGCTATAAAAGGGGCTGTTCTCCACAGTGTAAGGTGAACTAAATTCGTTTTAAGACAGGAGGAACCTCGGAATGGCTTCCTTAATTCCGCCACATGTTTGGGGAAATCTGAATGCCCAAACGCATGTTATCTGCTGAGTTGTATTAATAAAAGTGTTACCCCAATTTGAGGGGTTCCACCAAGAATTGACAAGTGTTTTTTGCAAAATTTTTATTTTTTCCCTCTGAACCACTCTTATTAATCCATTGGACTTGTAATTGTTCAACATTACCCCCTTCAAGAGTGGTAGGGGAAATAAGGTTTCAAGAACTGTCCATGCATTTGGTTAATGAAAATTCCAGAAACAAGAGACTTAATGGAATACTCATCTCCTCACTCATAGGAGATAATGAAAGGCCCTTCCCAGATGGACCCAAGCTTTTTCATTCTGGGCATGATACTTTTGTGGTAGTAGAGTACCAGGTCTAACACTTGGAAGGAAGGGAGTGGTGGCCAGAGCTCATTGGCTGCTTGGCCCTCTTTAGTGACAGTTTTGGCTAAATTAGTCATAGCCTATGATTGTAACTGAATGATGTGCTGAGCCAACTTTTTCATGGCTTTATATGAATCAGTCCTAGTGGAGAAAACATCTTTGGCTAGTAAAGCAGGCACCCCTGATTTTTGCCCATATAAAGAAAAAGGTGACATCTTGAGGATGTGATGGCAGCTATTATGGTAATCCATGAGGGCACTGAGTAAGTAAAGATCTCAGTGGAGAGGGTCTGAATTGGCCATTTTATGGAGTATTGAGACCAGAGTTCCGTTAACTCTTTCTACAGCACCATTTGTGGATGGGTTATAAGGTGCTGAGAAGAGTTGTTGAGCTCTCATGGAGGAGGCGAGGAGCTTCGCCACTTGGGATGTAGAGTTTTTCCCATTGTCACATAGGAGGACCTGGGGGCACCCATGCTGAGTGAAGATGTTTTAGTGTAAGAAGGTGGCCGCGGCTTTAGCAGCCTGAGCAGTGAGAGCAACAGCTTCAACCCATTTGGTGAAGTGATCAATTCCAACCAAGGTATAGTGATTGCCACCTGTAGTTTGAGGGAGAGGACCAACCACGTCCAAACTTATGGTGTGAAAGGGTTGGGGCGTAGTAGGTTGATACTGATATCAGGTCTTGAATCTGGATTGTTTTTACAAGTCAGGCAGGCATCTAAACTTCAGTTATGATTTCCTTGGTGCCCTTCAAGTAGTACCGCTCTTTTAGGCAGTTGCAGGTTTTTTCATACTCCGCCATGCCCCTTGATAATATGAGACTCTAAGATGACAGGTAAACGCTCTGACAGCCTAAGATAGGGCAAGCAAATTTACTCTTACTTTCTTATATAACTTCCCGCTCTCCACATTTGTGTTTCCGGAGTGGCAGGCTAGCATCTTATGTACTGGTTCATCTTCATCAGCCCACACATCAGGAGTCATTAGGAGGCCATGCAACCTCTCTGCTTCGCTATTGTAAAGGTGAAGGACAGGAAACCACGTCAACCCATCAAAGTTCATATGGCGCGTCCTAGCTTGGTGCACAATGGTCATTCTGTAGTGCTGGAGCTTAAGAGCCTAGCGAGACAACCGCCCAGTGGGAACTTTCATATTTTGTAGACACTATAAGGAGGCTTAATTGGTAACCGCTTTAAACGAGGTCCCATATAGAAATGGTTTTTAGTATTTTACAGCGAGCAGGACATTCAGGCACTCCTTCTCAGAGACACTATAGTTGCGCTCTGCATTTGAAAGCCTTTTGCTAAAGGAAGACATGGGATGATCAACCCCATGCTCATCCAATTGAGCCAAGGTAGCGCCAACAACGTAGTCAGAGGCATCAATGAACAACATCAAGGGCTTTCTATAATCTTGGTGGCTGAGTATTGGCCTTTTTTGCAATAGCTCCTTTAGGTCTCAAAGGCGGCCTTTTGTTCAGCACCCCAATGGAAGGGAGTGTTCTTAGCCAGGAGGCGTACAAGGGGCTCACTGAGCTGGGCAAATTTGGGGATAAATTGGTGGTGATACCCCATCATACCCAAGGAAACCTGGATATCGCACAAGGTTTTAAGAGCAAGCATTTTGGATATAGCTTCAACCTTGACTTGGAGGGGTTGAACTCCATCCTGTGAAATGGCGTGTCCAAGAAATGTTAATTTCCTCTGGAAAAATGTGCACTTGGAGGGCTTAAACTTGATATTGGCCTCACTTGGGCGCTGAAACACTTCCTTCAGGTGAGCAATATGTTCGTTGAAGGTCTTTGAAAACCCTGATGTCATAAAAATAAATGATGATGCAACTTAACTTTAGGTCCTGTAAGATATGGTCAATGGCTCACTGGAAAGTTGTGAGGGTGTTGCATAACCCTTGAGGTAGTCAGGTAGGCTGGAAGAGACCTTCACTGCAAATAAAAACGCATTTTTCCTAATCTTGGGGAGAGAAGTCCATTTGCCAATAACCGCTAGCCAAGTTTATGGTGGAGAAGAATTTAGACCCAGAGAGTTGGACAGAGCATCATTAATGCAGAGATATGGTAACTATCCTTATTGGTGAGGTTTGTCAAAAATTACAAGTATGATGTATTGATAAGGGTGGTTCAGAGGAAAATAATACAAATATAGGCAAAAAGACCATGGTCATTTCCTGGTAGAACTCCATTAAATTGGGGTAACACTTCAAATAATAATTGCGCAAACAAAAAGAGTTTGGGCGGTCAGATTGCACTGAATCATTGGTCAAATTTGTGGAGTTCATAGGAGGCTTTCCCCCAGCCTCTTCTATCTTAATACCGGCTAACCCCAGAAACCAGCCCCTTTTATAGGGTCAGAGGGGGTCCAAACAAGTGCAAAATTTTTCCAGCCCATTAATTGGGTCAAATTTATAAAATATTACCTACTGGTCTAGTCCTTTCTGCTCCCAATCCTCAATTGGACATTCTGCCCAAACGAGGTGAGTTTGAGAGAACTAATAAGTTGACGTCTCATATTACCTAAGTTGAACTTTACTAAGCAATCTGAACTTTGAGCCTCAACATTTTAGATACTACTATCAACTTATTAAGTGGGTTCTCTTTTTACCCCGTCGCTGCTTCCAATAAAACCTATAAAAATCAGCATGTTAGTTTATATTAGCGTTTAGTTATTTTTATTATAAGTGGTGCAGAAAACCCCTAAATTATATTGTTGGATTAAAGGTAAAAAAGCACTAGCAAGCTTCTTCCACATTAATAATCCAACAAGGTTGTTCAGTTTCTGGTAGTCCATAACTACCTAATGACATCCATTTTTTTTCTTTATTAGTAGAAGAGGGGACGACCAAGGGCTTTGTGAGGGCAACAGCAACCCAGCGTCCAACAACAGTTTGAGCTCCGTCCACATATGTAGCTATTCAACTTTTGATTTGCATTAAGCTTGAGTGAATGGGATGAGCATCCCCAATGGCAAAAGTGGGAGTCCAACCATTCATGTGCCCAAAGTCCGTATTGGATTTAGAGAAAATATCGCTATAGGACTCAATTAAACTATAAACGTTATTAAGCTCTGCAGGGGTAAGATCATCAGAAACATGAACAGTTTGAAGAGTGCATAGAAATTGTTGTCTGCGGGTAATCCCATATCCACCATAGACTCAATATAATGAAATTGATGGATGTCCTCAATGGGTATCAGCGGGCCTCTTCCAATCTCCTGATGCCTCTTGACGACCATGTCCTCCTTGGTTAGATTCCTCAGCAGGAAATTAATAGGCCGCTGATAAGCTGGGTCTAGCACGCCTGGCAAGACTCTAGGCTCAAGAGGGCTAACTCCGTCATTGCTAATTAGATGCAATAAAAAGTCGTGGGGATTTGAATGGTAATCTTAATGTCAACTACCTTTGTTCGCCCACCTTGATTACTACTTCTAAGGATGCGTAGAAAGGAATACATTATTGGACGTCCAATGATGGAGTCAACATCTTAGTGTTGCGTAATGCCATTGTGTAGTTTGGAGATAAGGAGGAGAAAAGGTACTCAACTTGCAAGCTTAATCTTTATTATTAAGATCTTTATTAGTCAGAAACAGAGAGACCTCTTAGTTAAGCAGGATTGAGATAGCCCTGCTTTAAGTTAATAACGCCTTCATATTTAAGCATAAACTGGGTCCCAATGAGTAGATTGTGGTTATTATTAGCCAAGGCACCTATGGGGCTGATAAAATGAGCTTTCCAAAATGAATTGGCAGAGAAGAGTATGCCCCAATGGCGTGGGTGTTATTTGGGCCTGCGGCTTCAAATCCTTGGTCATAGTCAAGATCAGGGGCCAGCTTTTTTATAAGTTTGGTTGATACAACGTTCACCAGGGACCAAGTGTCAAGGAAAGCCCAAACCAGAACTCCATTAACAACGACCTCAACTTTCTTTAAGGTTTTTTCACTCAAGTTGGGGGAGAGAGCGAGGACTTCTTATAAGAGGAAAGTAGAGGCAAGTCATTTGGAAGTTTCAGGGTATTTTTCCTGAAATAACAGCAGGGTGTACAAACTCTGGAGGGATCGGATTAATGAGGAAATGAACAAGTCAGCGTCACTAGCAGTTTCAATAACCTTAAGACCCCTCAACTCTTGTCAGAGATAAGTTTGGTGGGTATCCTAGCCTAAACCACTCTCTCCAGGTTTAATTAGTTGGGTACCTCCACTTCACCTAGGGCTCCTAAGTCATAGCGACTGATATCTTCACAAATCTCTTCAGATTCGTCATCAGAGGGATTCTCAATGCACGTCAGAGAGTCCATAGGTGTGTGGTAAGGTCAGGGCTCCACTTATGGCAAGATAGGTCGTGGGGTTGTTCCTTCACCATATTAACCTTTGGGGAGGTATTGGATTTGTAATGGCTTTGACTTTTGCCTTGGAAGTGACAGGATTGAGTTGTCCCAAAGCCATAGGTTTTAGCGAGATACAGCTGGCAGAGATGACAATGGGAATAAAGGTAGCGCCTTAGAGGGACGCGAAACTTCAGACACTTTAAAAGACTGCTCTGAAGAAGGAGGGGAACAAGGCAAAGTGATAGCTAAATTCGCTGGCTGAGCTTTGGAAACAGAAGATGAAGGGGAGCGCTGCCCTGTCACTGCAGTACTCTCTTCATATCCTCACATGAGAGAGGCGCACCTTGTGGTGGCAGTTTTGTGGGAAAAGATTTTAAAGGGGAAACAGCCATAGAAGAGGCTGAAGAGGTTATAGGAGATGCTTGTCCCAGAGCTCATTGCATTTTATTGTGTCCTTAGAAGTTAATCACTGCTAGCAATGCCTCCTTGATATCCCGTATATTTTTGAATTAACGCTTGATAGAAGTGATATGCATCGCCAAAAAGGGATGAGGCGCCAATCCAGCCAAAACAGCAGAAATATTGTCATCAAGTAGAAGCATTTTGGCAAGCAACATAGGTTTAGCTTTACTATAAAAGCACTTAACAAAAGAGGTGATCAATACACCCTCTTGCAAGCTGGGCACATAAAGGCCTGTTTTTTCCATTGTAAACTCTGTGAGGAGCCAAATTCGTCAATAAGCGTTTGTTTAACCTCCGCCCAGGTGCAAAGGTTGGTCATACAAGAAACCATTATCTCATGAGCCATGCAACTCAAGCAGGGAAGAATATACTTGGTCTTTTGATGGTCAGTCACTCCTTCCAAACTAATTCATTAACGAACAGGAAGGAGGCAATGCTTCTCTCACCAGGTGTGAACTTGTCTCTGAGTGGAGGTTTGAGAATAATAGGGAGGTCCCATAAGGGCCTTGTGAAGAGTGCTACTCCAGTCTTTTGAGGTGAGATGAAGCACTAGCTAGTTGTTGCTCTAAAGCAGCTAGCCTTGGTTCAGGTACAGTAGTTATTTTAAACAGAAATTTTTTGTGGTTTACAGGCTCACCTGTAGTGAGCACCAATAGTTGGATTTTAGGCTTCTCAGATGCTTGCTGATGTGTTTTTCAACTAAAGCCCAACAATTTTATTTAGGGGTTAATTTACACTACTGATAATTAACTTAAAACATTAAAATACTAGAAAGCTAAGGGTGGTCAGCCTATCAGGGTAATTCCTGCTTCCACTCTAGTGCAGGTTTTTTTCAACTCATGTTTGAATCCTGTACTGGTATAAAAAATCTTGGTGTTATACATTTCTCCCAAGGTCAACCCCACTTGATTACTTAAAATACTAGAAGGCTGTATTTTATATATTTATTAGTTGCTGTGCGGGTAATAACCAAATCTTTTATTAAGTCAATCCTTAGTATTTAAAATGTAAAAGCTCAAAGTTTGGATTGCTTATTAAAGTCCAAATTATAGAATATTGCAATTTGACCTATTGGAGCTTGGAAACTTGCTTCGCTGTTAGGGAACTGCCAATGGAGGGCGATGACAGGTAGGATAGATAGATGAATGAACGTTTTGATACTTTACCCAATCATTTCATGGGAAATATTAGCACCTTGTGAGGACCCCTTCAATGCTATAAAAGGGGCTGGTCTCCACAATGTAAGGTGAACTAAATTTCGTTTTAAGACAGGAGTAACCTCATAATGGCTTCCTTGATTCCGCCATACGTTTGGGGAAATCTGAATGCCCAAACGCATGTTATCTGCTGAGTTGTATTAATAAAAGTGTTACCATAATTAAAGGGGTTCCACCAAGAATCGACCAGGTTCTTTTGGCTGATACTATTATTATTTCCTCCAAACTACTCTTAATATTACATCAGACTTGCAATTATCTGACAAATGGAGGTGAGATTCCTGAAGGCATCTCCCTTTAATTTTTTTGCATGTGATGCTTCCTGATCAAAGATCTCATTTGTGCCTTCAGGAGTCATTTTCATTTTATGATAGTTTAAGAGTTGACTTATTAAGATTTAATTCAGGAGTGGGAATTCTTAATCACTCATTATCACAAATCCTGACAACGCCCCTTCAAGATCCTGTCATAGGGGGTATAAGGACGTAGGAATAAGTCCTTATTTTATTAACACTATCTCCTGATTGGCATCAGCAATGGAGTACACAGAGTTCACCTTATGAATGACCTTGTAAGGTCCAGATCAAAGAATTTTGAATATGTTCTGTTGACCTCTGGGTTAATGGTGATAGAAGAGAACGAGGTCACCTAATTGGAATGGGTAAGTATAATAAGCTGACATTAAGCTGGGATGTCTCCTTTTCTGTGGTGGTGACAAGCCTAGCATGGCTAAGGATTGAAGTCAGAAAATTTTATTGGCTAAGGTCCTCGTGGTTATATAAGAGTTCTCTGGCTTGGAGGTATCTATCAGGGGTTGAATGATAATTGGTAATCGGGGAGCACGCCTATATAGAGCTTAAAGGGGGAATCTTGATGATTCAAGGGTAGCTTATATGGTAAGTGAGCAAGGCGCTAGGTAAGTAACGGTTTTAGTGGCCAGGGTCAGAGTTGTCCATCTTTCACAAGATAGAGATGAGGATTCCATTAGCACATTCCACTTCCCTTTGGTTGAAGGGTTATAAGGGGAGGAGAAGCTCTGGTTAGTTCTAGAAAGTGAAGTTAGTCCTTGGATCACCTGTGAGATGAAAATTTTCCCATTATCTGAGAGTAAAGTTTGTGGGCATCCTTGATGGGTGAAAATGGATAAAATAATGAAAAAGGCCATGGATTCTGTAGTGGCAGTGGGTATGGAAATTGCCTTGACCTATTTGATTAAATGTTTCACATCTAATATAATATCTATGGCTGTGCAACCCGGTGGGCAGGGGTCATACTACATCAATGCTGACAACATTTAAGGGTCCTGACGGAGCCACAACTGAATGCTTACATTGGGGATAGCCTGATCCTGGGATTGACAAGTCATAAAAGCCTCTAGAACTTCCTGGACAGACTTAATCTTTTGGTCCCAGTAGCATCATTTCTTCAGCCGTTCATGGGTCTTTTTCACTGACATGTGTCCCATGGTCATGTACCCTTATAGGATGACATTGGTTCAGGAAGAAGGACAGATGTATGGGAGCCATTTTTTGTTGATTATCTTATACAACATTCCCCCTTTAATTTGCGTGTCTCAGATCATCATTTGAAGCTTGGCTTAGAATTCCTAAGTCTTCAGATCTCATCACGCAGTTGAGCCAATTAGATCATACTGTCATTTTTTCTCAGGGATCAGGAAAGTGAGTACCGGCATCTTTGAGAGACCATTAGCGTTCTGATGAATCGCTTCTGCGCAATGGACAATGGTAAAAATCGTAGTTCTTCAGACTTGGGACCTACCTTGATAGCCAGCTGTCTGGGTCCTTCACTTGCTGCAGCCATCAGAGCAAGTAATAGTCAGTGATAATGGTAAAATGGGTGCAATATAGGTAGGACAAAAAATGCATAATTGAAATAAAACAACCAGGCACTCATGTTTCATTAACACTATAATTCCGTTTGGTCGTTCTCATGGGCTTTCTGAAGTAAGCTATCAGATGATCGACCTGATTTTAATTGTGCTGAGCCAGGATGGCCCTAATGGTAACGTCACTAGATTCAGTGAATAGAAAAAATGGTTATCAAAGCATGGATGAACTAAAATAGGTTTGATACAAAGAGCAGTCCTCAACGCATTAAAAGCCTGCTCTTGTTCAGGCCGCCACTCAGAAGAAACATCTCCTTTTGCAAGAGATAGACCAGGGGCTAAGTTAACTCAGCAAACTGAGGAATGAGCTGACAATAATAGCCCACCATACCCAGGAATACTTAGATATACATAAGGATTGGAGGGCGCAACATCTTTTTATTGGCATTGGCTTTATCTGATATGGGCTGGATAACATTTTTAATACTTTGTGTCTAAGAAACTCCATTTCAGGTTGAGAAAAGGAGCACTTTGAAGGCTTAAGCTTTATTGAGGACTTTCTAAGACAGTTAAACACTTCCTGGAGATGTTCCACATGGCGTTGAAACTTTTTGAGAAAATAGTGATATCATCAATGTACATGAGGACACAAAATAGTTTCAAGTCCCCTAATAATATTTCAACGGCAAGTTGAAAGGTCATAGGCGCGTTGCAAAGGATCTGCAACATCCTCGTTGGCTTAAATAGACCCTCATTGGCTATGAACACACATATGGATTGACCTTTGGGGGTGAGCTCTTCTTGCCACTATTCACTAGCAAGATCTATAGTGGGAAAAGTATTGTAACCTAGCAATCAAGTGAAGAGAATTATTGATCCTTGACAAGGGGAAACTGTCCTTCTTAGTAATGTATTTAAGTTGTTTGTTATAAGTCTGGGGAGCACCCCATGCACTTTACCATGAGGAGTTCCCTTTTCGCGCAAAAAGGGGCCCAAAGAAGGCGGACATCTTAGTAATACCCAAGGCAATCTCGCCCATGTGGTGGACGAATGGTGGTTGATGTCCTAACCTTTGAAAATTCCTCCTTCCCTCCCTACATAACAACAAGTGAGCTTACTCAGCAGATTAGAGGGTGTAAGTGGAGGTGATGTATTTGAGAGGATGCCAACCAAAGGGCAATGGCGAGCATGTTGCCCCAGCTCTTATATCAGGTTCTTCAAAAATGGGGAAGAATCTCAATCAATTGGTGGGTTTAACACCTGTGATAATTTTGGGTTTCATTAATAAAGAAAAACTTTGGATAGCTTAAAGAGCTTGACTTCAGTGAACTAATTGTGATAAATCCCCTAATACCCAGTGTGCCAAGGCCCCATGGCCTGGCCATGGGTGCTACCAGTCAACCTCCAAACGAAGTGTCACTAAGCCAAGATAAATCATGGCGAGAAGAGCAATTTAATGGTAAAGTAAGCGAGAGTTGGATAGCCAGAAGGTCAATTTAATGTTAAGTTAGTTGCAACATCTCATTCTGCCAAAATTGGGTGGGGCCTCTACTCCTTCGTTATGCATCCTAACCTATTTCCTGAGCCCCTAGACCTTAAGAAAACCGTTTAACTGCTGCTGTTGTCAGTCAATTCTTTACTTTTTAGTTCCCATTATAAAACTGTTCCCAACCAAAGAATTTACTTTTATTAAATTTTCTAGCATTCCCTGCCTCCGCAACTAAAATCATGTTTCTCAGGTTGCTTTACATTTGGGCCCTAGAGGCCATTCTCACCATGCTGCTCCTCACCTTCGTCAGATGGGGGTATCAAATGCGTGAATTATTGGGGATATACCAATTCGCTAGCGCTCTATGGCATCAAGATGTTCCAATGATGTTAGAGATCTTATCTCCTTGTTTAGCGAAGTTTCATGACCTCACCACCCAATCTATTACTTGTGGTTCAGCGGAAAATCCTGGACCCTTTGTTGTTCCTGAAGAGTCCCCCATACCTGAAGCTTCTGGCTCCTCAGAGGCAGTTATTTTGTTGCTTGTTGGGTTGATGGTTACAGTTCCTAATAGTACTATTATCTGTTTGCCTCCCTCCCATCTTATTACAAGGACACTAGGATGGCAATGCCCTTGGCATTCTGGTTTGTCTTCTGGGTGCTCACGCACCCCCTGGAAGGCAGTCTCAAAATTATTTGCCAAATTCATGACATAATTGACCAACCTGCAGTGTCCGCCATTTCTGCCCTTCTGTTCAAGTTGGGTGAAGCATTGATTTCCATTTACCAGATGAAATTGCGGTTGGTGCTTTGCCTCATGCTGTTCATTTGGTCAGTTGTCACGTTTGTGCATTGCTCCCTGGTGGCGATGGTGGAGCTTCTCACCAACCATGTTGTCCTGGAGATTCCAATCTCCATTCCAGATGACCCTTTGGGGGCTCATCAGCTTCATCCGTAGAGATTGCTAACCAGGTGCTTGACGCCCTCGCTGAGCTGTAGGTGTGATTTTTAATCTCCCCTGCTAGTTCCACTAGCATTATGGACGCCCAACAGAGTGTGACCTTGTTATAAGCAGTTAAAGGTGACACCTGCCATTAGGTGCGAAGTATCCTGTGCTCATCCACTCAGGCTGGAGTTTTGACATCACTGATATCAAAGATATAATTGGTGTTGCAGGCTCCAGTGGCATGATTGGCTAAGATGCTTCAATTTTTTTTGGGCTTGGAAGTGTCAAGCCTGACTTCAATATAGAAGCTTTTTGTGAACAAGCACCTGCACTCAGACTCCTGCTGGACATTGCTATGGCAGTATACCATACTGCCTTGGATCCAGCATCCACTAATCATGCTATTTGGAGTACACCAGTGGAGATGGTGGACTAAATGGGAATGACAGCGGTATCTATTAGTGACATACTCCTCCAGTTGTCCCATAGGGGGCGCTGGTGACCCTGTCAGCGTATCATGTTGGGTTTTCCCAAAGTCCTGGTTCTACCAACACTCCTGGAGTTCATGTAATGGGGTTTGTCACAGGTGTAGTGCTTTCCAACCCAATGGTGGATCTAGCTCACTGTGGTTCCCATGATCAAGGCGTCTCTCACAACTGAGCAGTTGGCCATCAATACATTGGTTTTCCAATTGACAGACGCCCTGCGCGATGTAATCACAAAGAAGTACCTCAGTCTTAGTACCAACTCCATGACAAAACCAGTTTCCCAGCCTGACTTAAGATTATTACCACTTAGCCAGCAATATTTTTGGACATTGCCAATAAACAAGATTTTACTTTTTTTACCATTGAAAATATGGATGAATGTGAACCAAGTATTATATGAGGCCTTAGTTGAGACGGGAGTGGAAAGAAACTTCATAAGTTTGAAGCTGGCGCAGAAGCTTGAGTTGGACTTGGATATAGGGGCGTCAATGCTGGGTACATCATCTGCTCTAATGCCATTCGTTAATGTGCGTCAGCAGGTGGCCTTCTCAGTGAAACAGTTCAGCTTCTGTGATCAATTTGTGGCAGTGCCTGATCTGCTATTTCTGATCGTTCTGGGGGTGGGATAGTAGCGGCGTCAGGAGATGAAATTCCATCAAAACTCAAAAATGCTGTCCTTTGCAGATAACCCAGGTGGGAGGTGAGTTTCCCCTTATTGACACTCTTACTAAGGTATGAGGCCAGAGCTATATCATGACGCTTGCTTCCCACATGGGCATTCCGCAAGATTTTCCTCCAGCGTTGATGGCATACCAGTATATATTAATTTGGAAAAAGCTAATCATCTACTGACATACACCAAATGCAAGTTAGTGTTCTGCTTGAAAGTAGCCATGACTATATCAACTGTTCACTGTATCCTTACATGGTAGAGGAGGTAAAGGCTTTGGAAGTAAGGTTGGATGATATGCTCAAAAAGGGGTTGGTATGAAGCAAACGTCCCCTATTGTTTAGCCTATTTTTTTCAATCAGAAGTCCGATGGGATGCTGTGCCCATGCGTTGACTATGATCATTTGACTAATACACTGTGAATGACCCCTATACCTATCCCTTGAGCAGATGACCAGCCAGATGATCGTGAAATCCCAGGTGTTTTATAAGCTTGACCTTGTAAATGAATTTTACCAAATCTGGGTGGCCGAGGGCAAGAAATGCTCTCAAAAATCAGACTAGGAGCGGCATATTTCAGTTCTATGTGATGCCATTTGACCTGAAGAGTGCTCCTGCCACATTCCAGAAGATGCCCATTAATGTGCTGTGGGACCTTAGTTTCACCTGCGCAGTGACATAAATTGATGATAACTAATTTATTCCCCCCACTCCTGACAAGCATAAAAAAGACATAGAGGCGGTGGTGGCCGCTCTGAACAAGGCGGGACTTTATATCAGCCATCTAATTGTTCTTTCTTTTGCAAGGATGGTACCTTTCTGGGTAATCTATTCTTTAGAGAAGGTTATGTCATACCCCCAACATGCTCGAGGCTATCCTCAAATGGACTACTCCCTCAACCTAGAATCAGTTGTGGAGCCTCTTGTGCACCATAATCTTCCTAAAAGACTTTTCCACGTCCCTTTCACAGCTTACTGCACTGCTGCATCCCCTGATGGGGAAAATGTGTTATTCTGCTGGATGGAGGAGTGCCAGAAGGCGTTTGAGGCAGTTAAGAGGGTATTTTTGTCTCCCCCAGTTATTAAGCAAGTTGACCTCACAAATCCTTTTATTGTAGCATGTGACGCCTCATCCGTTGCAATGGGGGCAGTTCTGTTATAGAGTTTGATAGGCTGGAACACCTGGTATCTTACTTCTCCTGAAAGTTTGCCTCTTCCAAATAGGCTGGGCCATCTATGATAAGTAGTTGGCTGTTGTGGCGCGGGCTCTGACCCGCTGACAGTACCTTCTGCAAGGCTCTCAACACAAGGTAACTGTGCAGACGGATCATCATGCACCTTTTTACTTTTATAAGCCTCAGAAGCTGACGCACCATCAATCTCAGATGTATCTCGACCTTTAAAGCTTTAATTTTAAGTATGATTTGTGAAGGGAGCGTTGAATGTGCTCCCCAACTTTATGGGTCTCAATCATGTGCTGTGTCTGGCGGAGGGGATGAGGAAGAACTAATCAATTATTCCGCTTCCAAATTCTTAGTTATTGCACCTCCCACAATTTTGGTGGCAGATTTGGGGTTAGACATGTCCCTCTGTTTGAGGGTCTTAGTGGCCTAGATAGCTTGTGTAGAGGGTCCAGAGTTATTGGATCAGTTGACTCTTCTGACGTGAAAGCGGTCCTTTTATTCCTTGGTGGAGGGATGCATTCAGTTTAGGTTACACCTGTGGGTGCCTCACCTCCTCTGCAACAAAGCTATCTGGATGTACCACATCCCACCTGGATTGGGGCATGCAGGCAACAAAAATGTCTTGATATAATTAAGTGGATGTATAAGTGACCATGCCTGTCCAATGTTATTCCATCTTGGATTAAAAATTTCATGACGTTCATGCGGTCCAAGTCAGACCAGTCAGATAAAAATGTTCTCCTTCAACCCTGATGCAGGTAGAGGGCCCAAGGACTTCAGTGTCCATTGACTTCATTTTCAAGCTTCCCAAGCTCAAATGAGTTTACTGCCATTATGGTTTCAGTGAGTCGCTTCACCAAATTCACTCATTTCATTCTCTATTCTTATGGCATTAACTCTGAGAAGATGGCTAAGTTCTTTATGCGCCATGAGTTCTCATTGATTGGGTTTCCGTAAGAGATCATAAGCAACCATGTGACCCAGTTTACATCGCAATCTTGGAACAAAGTATTAGCAATAGTGAAATTACACCATGTCATTCAACAGCATACCAAACTCAGTCAGATGCTCAAATGAAGCGGTAAATCAAGTCCTTGAGCAGTACCTCTAATGTTATGCCATGGCTTCTCAGGACACTTTGGAGGACGATCTTCCAGTTTTTCAGTTTGCATATTACAATGGAATGCATGTGTTAAATCTATGAGGTTTGGTAATTGTTAACAGCTTATACCCCTGAATTAATTAACTGCACAGGTTCAGTGTTGTGCAAATTTTCACGTTGTCTGATAGTATTATGTAATCAATTAAAATAGTATGAAAGACTATTATCCGTAGTTAAATAAAGCACTAGCATTGGGTCCAAAACTCGACCAGTATTTCTCCTCAAAATACTTAAGATGTCCTCAATATGGTTTATTTCCCTTATACCGCCTAACCTGATCAACACTCTATCCTTGTTTACGGATTCTCTCTAGTGACAAACGAGCTGCAACAATCCCTTATTCAGATAAGTTTTTTATACTAAGAATCCACGCTCAGATCCTTACTCTTTAACATAAAGAGTCTTCAATTAAAGCACACAGCAATAATTTCCTCGAAGAAGAATAGAACTCAAAAAGATTCTGTGTAAAATATATCTTGTATTGTACTAATTACTGGTAAAAATGTGTTTTATTAAGTGAATTCTTAAGGAAATATTAGTGGGAATTCGGCGCCCAACCCTCAATTAGCACCTCATTGATGAAAATTGCAGCTGTAGCCGTTAAATTACCCATTGTTGACTCATCAGCAATAGTCTTCCCCATCCTGGCTAGAATTCCATCATTGGACATACTTGAGACCTATGACAGAAAGAGATGGAAAATGTGTCCCAAACGTTTTCCTCTAAATTATAGAAAATCAACCATATCTGACAAGCGACCTTCTAAAATAATGGGCTTGTTACATATTAAGGCAGGTCAAAAACCAACTGATTAATTTGCTAGTTGCAGGTGGCATCACTCACCTGGCAACTTGATCCTTAAAGATCTAATCAGTCAGTGATGAAACCTGATTAATCCTAATCAGTACACCTGTTAGTTAATCAACTATCAGATGCCATATTTCGTTGGAAACTCTGCCTAACAAGATCTTAAGAATTCACCTGGATCAATCCTCAATGGATCCTATCCAGGCAAATTACCTAAAATTCCCCAAACATTGTTCTATGATCAGGGTCAACCAATATCCAATTCACCTCGCATTAAGGAATTATCCCCTAGCAATTCCTGGTAATCTAGTTGGCTAGGAATATAGGAAAAGGTCCTAACACATCCCCCTCTTGTTTAGATTTCCAAAAGAAAAGGATTGGGATAGGAGAACGCCACTTCAGACAATTAGTCAAATACTTATTTTGTTCAATTGTAGTGCAGTCAATAAGTATTCAACGCTGCTCAGGATGACCTTTGTCATGTGACTCTATTCCTCTTCCTCCTCGCTACTGCCTACTAAGATCATGATTCTTATGAAATTCTTTCATGCTGGTCTGATTAATTTACTTGCGATGATATTAATCCTGGGATCCAGCTTCCCCCATCAAAGCATATGACTCACTGTCATATTTAGGATTCTTAGTCCGGTGTCCTTAATTTCCTGATTTTCTTCTCATCCTTGACATGAGATTCTTGTCATTGATGTTTGTTTCAAGGTGCAATTAAGAATGCTCATTTATATTCATCTTTGTTATTTTCTAATAATAACCTCTTGGCTCATATCATTCTTTTTTCTTCTCTGGTTAGTTTATCACATTAATTTTAAGATTAATTTCTCTGAAATTAGAGCTTAATTGATTTCAAAGTGCATGATGTCGACTATCATATAAGTATGACATCCCCCCTCTCGTCCAGCTCATATGTTGAATTTTAAGTCTCAGTACAAACAACTGCTTAATAGCAATTATGATAAAGACCTTTGGCTCTTCCAGCTGATGAGTCTATCTGCACGCCAGAACCTCTTCTATGGTCCTTCCAGGACTCAACTCCCAGTCAAACACCTGTATTCAGTACTTCTGCAGAACTACTGGAAATGGTATTCAACCCTGAAAAACCCATAGTAGCAATCATCTTGAAAAACTCATGGCCAATCCTCTCTCTGTTGTTGATCCAGAAATTAGATTTTGATACTCTCTAAATTTGGCTCCATTTTCAGATTCTCCCACTATCATTGTAAAACTTCCTGAAGCAATGCCCATCACTGTTAATCAATCATTCCTCACCGGACAAGAATTGATTCCAGAGTTCCTTTTCTGACTTGGCAAGTATTACAAGCCAGCTGTTTTTGCCACCAAACTAGCCATTGGAAACAGCGAACATTTCAAACTTCCCTATGCAGAATTGAAAGCCCAAGTAACCAAGGCTTTGTCCATAGCTCTGAAGTGCTCCGATCTCAAACATATCCTAGATTGAGATGTTGCAGCCTATGCTCTTCTCTTTGCTGGACAGGTTCTTTGAAGTTGGGCCATGAAGCTTCCAGCCTCTCCTGGCTTTCATCGCTCATTCTGCTTTTGCTTCCAAGAAGCTTGTTGTCATTATCTGTATGATGCTATTCACTCCTTGCATGACTATATTGTTTCTGGTGCCCCATTAATATCTTCCACTGATGGCTTTAATAGGGGGCGTGATTTGACAACTCCCACCTAGTATACCTTGCTCGATGCTGGCCCATATGTCCAATGTTCTTGATGAAGCCCATCAGCAAGCACTCAAGACCAATCTTCCATCTCCAGTGCCCTATTGGGTTTACTCAGGGTTATTTGCCAACTGCCTCTTCTTGTTCTATTGCTTCCCTCCCCAATCCGGGATGTCACACTTAACATGTTCTAATATTTTCATCTTTCTTCCCCTAGTCACTTTTTTGCAGGGATCAGCATCCACTCAACAAACTTGGTTTTGAGTAGGTCTAGCCCTTGCTAGCATTAATCTCACATAGATTTTGATGGTAAGTTTACTCCTACTGTGATCTTCCCTCCCTCCTCTAAGAGGTGACATAAGCGGAATCATCCCTGAGTCAAGGATAACCAATTAAAAAATAAAAATTATAAAAATATATCTTTTTTCTATGCGTTTTTAATAATTTTTCTCATATTTTTATCAATCTTTTACTTAATTTTCTTTTTTCTATGGGACTTGACCTTTACTCAGTTCAGCTGTCTATCTTTTTATTTTATTCCATCAAACTGGTTCCTAGGTATACTTAGACCTACCAGTTTTCTATGGTTCAGAGGTCTTACTTTTTAAGACTTAACCATCTAGTTTGGTTCAGCAGTCCTTTTTTGGACTTAACCAATCCAGGACATATTACAACTTAATAGTTCAGCAGTCCTTTAAGAACTCTTTTTTCATTGATATAATACTTTAAATATTTAGCATAGACTTAATTTATATCCTTCCATCCAAGAGGTTCTTGATGGAGTAGATGTCCGTTGCTATTTTGGCAATAATCTCAAATGGACCTGACCACAACGCATTCAACTTGTTTCTTCTCATGAAACCATGCATATTGCAATAGGAAACTCTTTCACCAATTCATATTCTGATAAGGAAAGTTGGTTCTTGTCATCTGTTGTTTTTTATCGAAATCCTTTTCTTTAAAGTCATATCAAATGCTTGCAATTGCATTTTGATCAGGATATTTGTCAATCAGTTCAGGTACTGCTAGTCGCTCATACCTAATGTTGGTTCCACCACCAAACTAAATTTGTGGCAATGCGGCCTTCCTTCCATATAGCAACTCAAATGGCATTTTTCCCGTCGCCATATGATGACTTATATTGTAGGCAAACGTCACCAAACTAAGGTATGTTGACCATGAAGAAGCTCTTCCTGAAACCAGCTTCCTCAGTGTCATGGCCAGCGTCCCGTTGACATGTTCTACCTGTCCATTCATCTCCAGCTTGCAGGGTACAGACATGACTCCTTGGATCCCTATTATTTCATTTAATTGCGGGATAATATGAGACATGAAATTAGTTCCATTGTCGCTCAGCAGGACCTGCAGTCATCCATGTTGGTATACTACTTGATTTAGGATAAATTTGACAGTGCTTGTAGCGCCTACTTTCTTCAGGGTCTTCATCTCAACCCATCTCATCAGATGGTCAATTGCAGCTATGATGTACTTGACTCCCCCTGTGCTCATCATCAGTGATCCTATCACGTTGATGGACACCATATGCCAAGCAAATCCAGGGCAAACCAATCATTATCCAGTCATGTTCTTATTTGGCTTGTGCAACTGGCACTCTACACAGCAAGCCAGATAGCCCACGACATTGTAGTTAAAGAATTCCCAGTAGTAGTACTGGCAAATATGATTTAGTTATTTTTCTCAGGCCTCCATGCCTGAAACCCTTATGAGTGGCTTGAAATATTGCTTCTCTTTCCGATAGTTTTGGGAATAGTAATTTCTTCCCATTGATTATCTTAAAAACTTGTCCATCCATGGTATCAGTGTTTTCCATCACTTTTTGAAGTGCACCTTAGATTTTTTGGGGCTCATCCTGATTTCTCCATTAACCATGCTCTGGAATAGCTCATCCGCCTGTGGTATACTACCTGGACCATTAGTAACTATGATAAGCCATATACATTCAAATGAGAAGCTTCAGCTCAGTGGACTATCTCATAATCATAAGCCTGTAACTTTAGTGTCCATCAGGCCAGTCATCCTTCTGGTTCTTGTAAATTGTGTAGCTAACGCAACAAAAAATGGTCCATCACCACTTTAGAGTGCGTTCAATGGATATACACCCAAAACTTTTTACAGGTATAAATGACTGCAAGGAATTAATGCTCAGTCATATTGTAATTCCTTTCAGCGGTTGAGAGTGTCCAGCTCACATACGCCACCAGATTTTTGTCCCCAAGTTCATCTACTTGGCTCAATATAGCACTAATTTCTGTCAATGAAGCATCAGTTTATATTTTATATTCTTGATCAAAATTCAGATATTTCAAAGTTGGAGGATCTATGAAATACTGGCGTAAACTAATAAAGGATCTCTGGGACAATTCACTCCAAATAAATCTTTTTTAGTCATTCAGCAAATGGAAGAGGGACTTGGAGATTTTTGTAAAAACCCAAATGAATCTTTAAATAGATTGATACTCTTGAAAACCCATGCGGATATCATATCTCATTGTAGGTCTAATAATTATGGACCAATAAACTTGTTTTTATATTTTGTATATTTCTTTTGCAATGGGACTAACCTACAATTAGGTTCAGAGGTACTCTTTTTCCCTTCATCCAAACTGGTTACTAGGTATACTCTGACCTACCAGTTTTCATGGGTCAAAATATTATTCTCTTAAGATCTAACCATCTAATTTGGTTCAGTGGTCCTATTTTAGGACTTAATCAAAATCTTAGGACATGACCATTTTAATGGTTCAGTGGTCCTCTAGAAACATTAAAAGTATTTTCTTTTAGATCCAATACTTTTGATTTCTTTAGTATTGAACTTCTTCACTATACAAGCAGCGCTGTTTCCTCACATATAGGCCACACTTGCTGACTTTGGAAATACTCATAATGTTTCTATTCAATGGACCTTCAAGCCCAACATGTAACTCTTCTGACAGGTCCTAATTCATTTCCTATTTCAGCAACTGACACTTGAGTCCTCATATCTCATTAAGTTGTGATTTCTTTCTTAATTTCAGTTCCGTTTAATTGCTCTTATAATTTTTCTCCTAGAAAACAATTTTTGGCATTCATTGCCATCCAAACACGTTTAAAATAATTCCACTGGTGGATCTGGAAATGATCTCTTAATCACACAGATTGATCTAGCCTCCTTAGCTTCATCTAATTTTGTCTTGAATTGATGATCAACTCGTCGCCAGCAATATCTGCTCATTGATTGAATAATATTGGGTCAAATGATTTCCTCCACTTTATTGGATCAATCGCTTCCTTTTTTGACCTCATTATCATCAAAGGTATTGCAATCCAATACTCTGTATTGATTGCTTCTTATTTCACTCTCAACCAATGTATCATCTAGTGTCTCTTCTAACACCTCGCTCCTCAGGACTATTTACAGTGGACCCAATTTCAACCTGAGTTGGCCCTGATAATCCTCAGGACAATTTCAAGTGGGTCTAATTTCAACCTGAGTTAGCCCTGCTGATAATCTTCATCATAAGTTGATATATGGTGGAACAGGTTCTCTTGTAGCACTAGACAGTTCCATATCTAGGCTGCAAGTCCTTTTCCAAAATCTTGAGTATCTTCTTCGATTTGTTTCACTAGTAGCTCCACATATGAGCTGGCTGAACGCAATTGAACATGATCCACTTCACATTCAGTATTCAATGATGTTACTTTCCCTAGGAACTTAATGCAAAAATTGGAAACATCTTCATATGACATCATGTCCTAGCATCTTACTCAACTACACCCCTGTAGTGAGCACCGATTGTTGAAATTTTTGAGTTTCATTAATTTTTCACAGCTGATAAAACCTAAATTGATTAACTGCACAGGTTTGGTGCTGTGCAATTCTCCGCATTGTCTGATAGCAACATATGATTTATTGATATTAGTATGAAAGACTATTATCCATAGTTGAAGAAAGCACTAGTATTAAGTCCAACGCTTGACCATAATTTCTCCTCGAAATACTTAAGGTGTCCTCAATAGGGTTTATTTCCCTTATACCGCCTAACCTTATCCAAGCTCAGATCCTTGTTTACAGCTTCTCTCTGGTGACACATAATCTGCAGAAATCCCTGATTCAGATAAGCTTCTATTCTCTAGATCCACGCTCAGATTTTTACTCTTTATCATAAAGAGTCTTCAATTAAAGCACACAGCAATAATTTACTTGAAAAACAATAGAACTCGAAATGGATTCTGGTAAAGTTTATCATGTATTATACTAATTACTGGTAAAAGTGTTCTATCAAGTGAATTCTTAAGGAAATATATAGTGGGAATTCGGTGCCCAACCCTCAGTTGGCACCTCATTGATGAAATTGCAGCTGCTGCCATTAAATTACCCATTGTTGTCTCATTAGTAATGGCCTTTCCCCATCCTGGATAGGATTCTGACAATTTGAGATCCTCAAGACCTAAAATGAAAAGAGTTGGAAAATGTATCCCTAATGTTTTCCTCTCAATCAGCAAATCAACTATATTTGGCAAGCGACCTGCTTAGATAATGGGCTTGTTACCCATTAATTCAGGCCACAAACCAACTAATCAATTTGCTAGTTGCAGGTGGCATCACTCATTTGGCAACTTGATCTTAAATTTCCCTATTGGTTAATTATTAAACCCGACTGATACCAATTGGTATACATGATAGTTAATCATCAATCAACTATTAGATCACCTTATTTCGTTGGAAACTCTGCCTGATGAGATCTTAAGCATTCACCCAGATCAATCTCCAATGTATCCAACCAAGGCGAATTACCCAAGATCCCCCAAACATTGTTACGCCAAAATCAGGTTCATCCAATTATCAATTTACTTTGCTATAAGGATTTGTCCCCTAGCGACCCTGGTAATCTAGTAATCTGGGAATATGGGCAAAAATCCCAACAGCATGCATTATCATGGTTCTTTCCCTACAAGCTAATACTGGGGTACACTCACCATTGTTAGTGGGGCTGTGTCTTCATCCTGCAGTACCAGCTGCGGCTGACCACACTAAACATATTTTCAGCACCCAGTCTCTGGTTTGGGAACACCTAACCAAGGCTATTGGCAATTACAAGAGTTTCATAGACTGGAAACATATCCTGTCACATGATATTTATGTTGGGTCACAAATCATGTTGGATACGCGCCACTTGCAAATGTGGGTGCCTTCCTGAAAGTTTGCAAGAAAACAATCTGAGCCCATCTAGTGGGGGCGGACCTGACAATAAAGCGTTTCTCTTGAAGCTTCCAGCCCATTGGAAGCAACACACTGTGTTCCACGCGTCACAGTTGTCCTCATTTAAGAGGGCGATTCCGTTGGAACATGAGCTGATCATGATTGAAGGGTAAGAGGTGGCCAAGGTTGAAGCCATCTTGTCTTCCCAGCAGTCATGTCATTCAGTACAAAATCTGGTGGCTTGGAAAGGTATCCAGGCCTGCCAGAACAGTTGATTCAGTGCCCAGGACTGCGCCATTTTGTTCTGAGATGGTAGAGACCTTCCACGCCTCTCACTCTGATTCTCTCTTGGTCCCCCAGAAGATCGCCATAATGATGGCAATTAAGCTCCTGAGAGCTTAAAAAATGTCGCCCTTGCCCAACTCCCTAGTGGTGTTGCTCCCCCTCTTCTAAGAGGAAAGTATGATGAAAGTCCTGTAGAGCACCCCCTGCATCTCAACTGTGAGGCTTTCCCTTTTGCACAAAAGGGGCTTAAATAAGGCAACCGTCCCCCTTGTCATTCAGGGCGATCTCAACCTATGTGGTGGACAAACGGTGGGTGATGGCCTACACTTTGAAGGTTCCTTTTCCCCTCCCTACTTAACCACAAGTGAGCTTATTCAACGAATTAGGGGTGTGCGGAGGTTGTGGCAGCAAGAGGATGCTGGCCAAAGGGCAATGGCGTGTATGTAGCCCCAGTGCTGATATCAGGGTCCACCAAAGTTGCGAAGAATCTTAATCAATTGGCGGGTCTAACACATGTGATAATTTTTAGTTCCACCAATAAGGCGAAAAATTTTGGATAAATTGAAGTCCAAACTCCAGTGAAATTAAAATGTGATAATTCAGTTGATACCCAGTGGGACAGGGCCCCATGCCCTGGCCATTGGCACTACAAGTCACCTGATGTTTAAAGCTTCGCTGATACAAGCAAAATCGTGGTGGGAGGAATAATTTAGTGCGAAATTCAATCAAGAGTTAGATGGCCAGTGGAAGGTCAATATGGAATTGTGTTAGTTGTGGGATCTCATTATATTAAAAATTGGTTGGGTTCACAACTCTTTGTTTAGGCATCCTCACATATTTCCCAAGCCCCTAGGCCTTAAGACAACCATCCTTCACTGGTACAGTTTCAGTCAACTTTTTACTTTTTGTTTTCCAATAAAAAACCTGTTCCCAATCAAAAAATCTACTTTTATTAGGTTTTACTAGCTTGCTGCCTCAGAAACCCTAAACCATGTTTCTCAGGTTAAATCACAATTAGGCCCTAGTGGCCATTCTCACCATTCTGCTCCCCACCTTTTCCAAATGGGGTATCGCATGCATGACTTATTGGGATACCCCATTCTTTAGCGCTCTCTGGCATCAAGATGTGCCAATGATGTTAAAGGCCTTATCTACCTATTGGGTGAGGTTTCATGACCTCGCCACCCAAATATATCACAACTGGTCCAGCGGCGAATCCAGGTCCCTCAATTGTATTTAAAAGTCCCCTGTACTCGAAGCTTCTGGACCCTCAGGGGCTGTTATTTGGGTGCTTGTCAGGTTGATGGTTATAGTGACCACCAGCCATCTTTCGCTGTTTTATTATCCTACCATATTACCAGAACACTAAGATAGCAATTCCCTTGGCATTCTGGTTTGTCTTCTGGGTGCTCATGAACCCTGACTGGTAGGCCAATCTCTATTTTATCTGCTGGATCTGTGACATTGATAGTACTCACCACATGATGGCTGCCATTCTTCTTATGAACTAACAGGAAGGAAGAGACCAAGGACTACGCGAAGGCACCAATAGTCTGGCTTCAAGTAGTTGCTGAGCTCAATAGCCATCATAGCCTCTTTATATTTACTTTTTTGGTAAGGATGGGACCAAATGGGGAGCGTCCCAAGTTTCCACGTGCTGCTAAACGCCATTCATTTTCCTATAGTTGCAAGTAGAAATAGACAAGAGATATGAATATTTCTTCCTTAACTTCTTAGCCTGGCTATGTTTCCCACTGGTGAGCTCCTGCCCAATAGAAATGTCAACTAGGGATACTGATGGGGTTTTTCTATCCTGAAATTCAGTAAATTTCCAACTCTACGGACATCATCAAGGGCTATACAGGTAGGAGGCGAACATAAGTGGCTATTTTACTAAACCCCACTATTTTAGGTTTGTCAATGAGGATATTTAATAAAACCGATATTAATCCAGCATAGGCAGACTCTAAAATTCCCAAAAATGTCAGGACCTCCTTAAAAGATGGGTTATCCAGGCTCCAGATAATCAAGCAGTTTTCTGGAGGAGATATTGATATGGAGCCAGGTGTCAACTATAACCTGAGACTTTTGCAGTTTAGTGTTCTTTTTGGAAAGAGAATTTGCATGCCTTCTTGGCCATCTACTGCAGGAGGGGGTATCCGTACATGAGAACATCTTACATGATACTTAAGTCAGATAATCTGGCCTTCGCTTTCCAACAGGTAAGTCTGATTTTTGACCTCCATCTTGGCATAGAGGAAACTTTCAAAATCAGTGGGACGCAGTGTCTCAGCAGGGATAAGGGACCCCATCATAGTGCATGACAGCCGAACTATCCAGAGAATTTAGTCCCTAGGAGAAGGTCATGCTTAGGTTGTCTAATGCAATGGTGGGGGTATTCACGGAAAGCTTCCAAAAGAAAATGGGTATATAGGAATAGGCCTTAATGGTTTGAGTGCATTGTGGCCCATCCATGGCTTATTCCATGTAATGGGGAATGTCAAGAGAAAAATTTGATGTGCTTCATTAATTTATACAATATAATATTCACAAGGGAACTGCTGCCAACAATGGCATGGACAGTGATTTTGTGTACTTGAACGGTGAGGCACATAGCTAAGCTCTCAAACTTTAAAGTTAGTGTGAGGAACATAGGAGATTAATCAGAAGGAGTTTAAATAGCGTCAGGCCCTTTGTTATCAATGGGTACTAAATCACATCTTCTGGTATTATGGCAATAGGCTCATTAAAGGTTATTAAGAATTCTTGAGGTGGTACAAGGATGTTAGTATGAAGTACCTCGTCCTTCGTGCTGACAGTCCTTTTCCTGCCTCCTTGGAAAGACTCTTCCAAAAAGTCTTGGCGCTATTATGGAATCCATTGCAGTAAGTGCATTAAGTAATGAGCGAGATTGCACCAATATGCAGCAAATGAATTAGGCAGTAAGAGCCATGATACTGACCATACTATGGACAGGCCTGAAGAAGCCCATCCCCAAACCTGACTGCCATACCTCATCATTGCCATGTATTCCCGCACCACTGTTCCCATGACGCTACACATCAACAGCAGGGTCTGGGACCAGGGAAGGGCTGAAAATAATGCCAATGCCACACCGAGCTCACTGGTTGAGCTCATGATTCTGATCTGATTTTCTTAGTAATCTTATTAAAATAATACTTTTTTATTTAGCAGGCAAATGTTTCTTTATTTAATTTTTCTGTTTTTAATAGAAGGTGCAACTGCCCTTCAGGGCTGCGACCTCCTCCCCTAAATAGCGCTTTGAAAGTATGGAATAAGCTTCTCTTAGGATAAGATCTCTCAAGCACCATCCAGCACATCGCTTGCAAAGATTCTGCATCCTACTGGATCATCATCTTCGCCGTGCATAAGCCCAATGTCATTCCATAGATGCATTTTGGGATTAGGATGTCGAATTTTCCCAGATCTGACTTCCACAAGTATGAGGCTCTTTGGATTAGGGCCACGTTTGGATCAAACGCCACCCAGTCCAAAGAAATTTGTGGATCAGGTGCCTCCTGATTCATTACATCACCCCCCTGTAAAGACCAGAACTTCTGGACCTTCTCCAAGCATTGTGTGCAGTCCTCCTTAATCTGCCACGTCGCCTCCTCCACTGGATAGCCTTTCCACTTCACCAGCAGTTGCTGCCAGCCCCTCACTCATTTTGCATCCAATATCCATTCCACCTCATATTCTGGAACATCTTTTCCCTAGGGTTTAGCAGTCTCAGTTGATCTGGACCTATTCCCTTAAATGCTTGTAACTGGAAAGTGTAAATCACTGGATGGGCCTTGGAACCTATTGGCAAACTTGATTCAAAGGCAACCCAATTAATGGATCAGACAATCCAGTATGGGCCCAAAATTCTGGTCCCAGCTTACAATTCTTAACCAGGACAGAATAGTTCTTAGCCACCACCAATACCCAGTTCCCAGGCTCAAATGTTGGATCTGGCGCCATTCGTCAATCTGCCTGTTGCTTCTGATAAGCCAACTGCTCCAAATTCACCATAACTTCTTTCCAATATCTGACATGGTACATGCCATCTCATCCGCCCCCTGACACACTCCACCCATGGATCCCCCATTCAATCTGGGATTAAGACCATGATTTGCAATAAACGGTGAAATTCCTGTTGAAGACTGAGAATAATTGTTGTAAGTGAACTGGGCCATCTAAACCCATGAAACCCAGTAGTTCTGCCGCTCAAACATGTAACACTGGAGATACTGCTCAAGTATCTGATTCACCCTATCTATTTGTCCATTGGATTGAGGATGGTACGCCAAGGACTGGCCAGGACTGATCTCCAAATTCCCAAGCAATTCAACCGGAATTTTGAAACAAATTGTGGACCACTGTAAATAATGATTTCATCAGGTAAGCCATTCTGGGAGAACACCTTATCAATGAAAATCCTCACCGCGTCTTTTGCCAAAAACTCCCAGTGTATGGGAAGAACTCAGCTTATTTGGTTAGACTATCCACAACCACATAACTGCATCCTTCACCTGCACCTTTGAGAGACCCATTATGAAATTGACGCTAATTGAGCTCCATGGGCCACATGGTATTGGTAGTGGGTTTAACTTACCCTATGGCAGTTTCCTTGAGGGCTTCTCTTTTGCTTATACCAGACACTCCCTCACTTGCTTCCTGACATCCTTATGCAGGCCTGGCCACGAATACTCCCATTGCACCAATTCTACCATCTTCTCCACTCCCGGTTGACCCAGCAATGGATGATCATGAGAAACATGAATTACCTCCCATTGTAACTCTGGGTTGGGCACCCATACGTGAAGGTTGTGGTATAGCACCCCACCCCTCTTCATGAAGGCCTCATGGCGCTCATGCAGCTGTTCCTTTGTCATCTCAGCTTTTAGTTGCCGGCCAAATTCTGATCTCCCTTTCTTCTGGCGGACTTCTTCCCCCAACTCACTTTCCCTATTCTCAATCATCGCAAATTGGTCTGGTCAGAACATTGTGGCTGTATTAAACCCCTCCAATTACTCCTTCTCATACATGAAGCCCCCATCTTGACTCAACCAATCTGCTAGGACATTTGATGATCCCAGCCTATACTCCACCTGGAACTCATAATGGACCAGCTCCACATGCCATCTGGCCTGCCGCTGTTTCATCTTCTTGGGTTCATGATAGTATTCCAATGATTTGTGATCCATCCAAATAATAAAAGGATTCTGGGCATAGTTTAGGTGGTGCCGCCATTCCCGCAAGGCTGCCATCACCGCCAGCAGTTCCTTATTATATATTGGGTAATTCATTTCAGCGAGGAGCATATTATGGTTAAAGTAACACATGGGTGTTCCAGCCCGTCTTCCCCTTCCTGAAGCAATATTGCACCTACAGCATAATTTGAGGCGTCAGTTTACACCATGAATGGCCTCCTGGAGTCTGGCTGGGCCAGTACAGGCACAGTAAGTAACTTATTTTCATTAATTCAAATTCCTGCTCCTCTTTCTTCCCCATACAAATGGGACATCCTGTGTTAGACGCGTGAGAGGTAAGGCCATTTGGGAAAGATTATTCAAAAACTGATTAAGGAAGTTCAATATTCCCAAAAAACTCCGCATCCCCATCTGATCCATAGGGGCCTACATGCCCACACTGCGCAGTTTATCTGTACATACTCCCAATCCATTCTGGAAAACACGTTGCCTAGGAACGTTACAGAACTTTGTTTATTTTCACACTTAGAAGGTTTCAATCTCAGACCCATCCGGCCAATTGCCCCAGAACTTCCCAGACATCTTGGACATGATCCTCTCAGGACTGTAAAAATACTAAGATATCATCCATATAGGCAGCACAGAATTAGCTAATCATTCCTCCAAGGACATGGTTGATCATCCGCTGGAACACCACTGGAGCATTCCTAAGCCTGAATGGCATCACGCGATACTGATACACCCCCAGGTGGCACTTAAACGCTGTGTATGGCTGATGCTCCAGTCTCACCAGTACCTTATTGAATGCATCCGCGAGGTCAAGCTTTGTAAACATGGTGCATCCAGTGACCATTGGGAGAATATCCTCCAACGAAGGCATCGGATATGGATCAGGCTTAGTGACCATGTTCAGACATTGGAAATCCACGTATGGGTGTAATTCGCCACTTGCTTTTAGAATAGGTAATACAGGAGAAACAACATGTGACATAGAGGGCTCGATTAAAACTTTATCCAAAATTGATTTCACATGGCCCTCCAACGCTTCTCTGGCCCATTCATTAAGAGCATATACCAGACATTCTCTGGGAAGCTCTACCCCTCCTTGAACTGGAATGAAAACGCAAAAGTACCCATAGGGGAAAAATGTAAGTTTTCAATAGAACCAAATACATCAACAAAGTCACTATATTTGGCTGATAACTCTACCTCCTGCATTCCACCCAAGCTCCTGCGACCACTTTGAACATTGCTCTCAACCTCCATCTTCCACCTCATCTGAGGCCCCATCTGTGGAGTCAAGGTAGTTGTATTATGCGGCAAATCAACCTGGGGCTGTACGTGATTCCACCATCACATCCCCAATCCACAGGATAGGCCAGATTTCTGATTGAACCAAAATCCTCTTTTAACCAAAATGGGTTTTCCAAATAACTATAAAAGGCTATAAATGCCATAATGGAGCTCTCCTCAACACAACGGCGAACACCACCTCAGGTCCCCTCTTCATCTCCAACTTCAACCGTTCTGCCAAGGCAAATTCCACATAGTTATCCTCAGCCCCTGTATCCACCAGGGCCAACACCTTCTCTGTTTGGTTGTGTGAGTATAACTCCACTAGAATAAATAACTGAGGGTAAAGTGAAGAAGCATGTTTAATGTTTAAGGCATTATCAGATTGAAAATTCACAGATAAGTTAGGTCTAGGACTATAACTATTCCCAGATCCCTGACCTCCTGTCCTTCCCAACTCCTCACCATTCCCCTGGTGGAACCTCCCATGTCTATTTCCAAAGTTCCTGGATGATCCCTGCCAACCTCCTCGACCTCTGCTATCCACTGCGGGTGACTGGCACCTTCATGGAGACATAGAATTTTCCCATTAGTTTCGTTCAAAGGCCAATTGTTTCTCCACCTGCACCGGCAATGGAATTTCTTCTGCCAACGTACTCTGAACTTTAGCAGATGCCATGGTGGCTAACATATCCGCTTGCAGCCCCTGTAAAAACATTCGCAATTATTGTGAATCCAAGATCTGTGCTGCTTTTGCCAATGGCCGGAAAATCCACCCATATTATTCAACCAATCCTCACCCCTGACACACCGTCAGCAAAGCTGACCACGCCTCATCCTGAGCCTCATCTAGATAGGCAGCCTGGTCGATCCAATTGACATACTCATTCATAGATCCTATTAGGCGACCTTGCTCCTTAATCAACTCTTGCACCCACCTGGCCAAATTTGAGGGTAGTGCTTCCACAACTTTCACAATCTGAAGAGAGAAAGGGGTCTCCCCTCCCGTTGCTTGAGCCAACCATGCCTGAAAATAAATCTGTGACACCAATTGGTGGACCTTCTCCAAAGCTTCCATGGGCAAAGCTGCCCAACAATTTTTGGAGATGTAGATCCTCCCTGGCATTCCTCCATTTTTACAGGACTCACGCCACACACTCAAACAACCTCTCTTATTATGAAAGTTAGTGAGAAACTCACCATCACCACTGTCAACACATGGCGATACCATTCCTCCCCTCCTGGCGCCACCACCTCTTCTTGGGGCCCCCACAAAGCTGACAAAAAGTATTTGAGTTGAGTCTAATGTAATAGCAGGTTCTCACCAATATCAAAAAATGAATTGGCCAATAAGAGCCATGTTACTGACTATACTAGGGGCAGGCCTCCAGAAGCCCATCCATGAATCCAAAAGCCATGCCTCATCATTGCCACATATTCCTGCACCACTGTTCCCCTGACGCTACACATCAACAGCAGGGTCTGAGACCAGGGAAGGGCTGAGAATAATTCCAACGCCACACCGAGCTCACTGTAACTGATCAGGTGGTACCTGATCCATACATTGCTACGGATCAGTTGGTAATAGATCCAAATATGAAATTTATAATGAGAAGACTGAATAAAGGGGAATTGAGCAGTGTAAATTCGTTGGTCCAAAACCAAAACACATCTGAATCAAAATGATGTCAGACTTACAAGCAGTTCAGACAATGATTCCATGGGGAATGGAATCTTTGCCCGAGATGTGCTGGATGGTTCAGGAGATCTTGGCATAAAGGAAAGCTTATTTTATATTTAAAAAGCACTATATATCTGAGGATAAGCTGGAATGAATAGCCAATTGAGTCTTCTATGATAAATCCTAAAAAATCAAATAAAGATTTGTTGGCGGAATCAAAAAGAGTTTTTTTTAAAAGATAGAATAATTGGATCGGAAGACATGGGCTCCAATAGTGGGCATGGTGTGGCGTTGGCGTGTTACTCAGTATCCTCCTACAGCATGTGGCAGGGATCTGAGGACATGTGGCAATGGCGAAACTTGGCAAATGGGTTTGGGGATTGGCTCTGGTGGGCTGGTCTCTAGTAGAGTCAGTTATGTGGCTCTTACTTCCCAATTTCCTTTTGGAATATTGGTGTGAACCTGTTTGTTACATTAGACTCAAATCAACTAATTCTTGGTTTGGCCATGAGTGGAAGGAAGTGGATGTTCTGGAAGGAGAGGAATGGCCTGGCTGTGAGTCAAAGGAGGTGGTTTTCTGGAAGGGAAGGAATGGATTGACTGTGAGAGGAAGGAGGTGGAGGTTCTGAATGGGAAGTAATGGGTCTACAGTGATCCAAAAGAAGTATCGCAAGTGAAATGTCAGGTTTGGTTGGTTTAAAAGTTTGGAGGAACTGGGAGTGAGGTGTACCGAGGGGCGGAGGAAATGGCGAGTCCATGGCGGATCTCGAGGAGAATCAATGGGGAGTATGGCGCGGGCAGTGGCCCATCAGGAGCAGCAGGCGGATACCCAAAAGGCGTCCAAAGGAGCTATGGATGAGCTGTACCGGGGGGCGAATGAAATGGCGTTAGCCATGGAAGATATTAAAAGAAATCTATGGGGAAGTGTGGAGTGGGTGGTGGCCCAGCAGAAGCAACAGGTGGATCCACGAGGAACGCCCAGAAGAGCTGTGGACGGAGTGCGCCAAGGGATGGATGAGATGATGCGTGCACTGGTGGATTCTGAGGAAGAGCTATGGGGAAGCTCGGAGTGGACAGTGGCCCACCAGAAGCAACAAGTGGATCCACGAAGAGCGTCCAGAGGAGCCGTGGATGGAACATACTGAGGGCCGGATGGCATGGCATGTGCCCAGATGGATACTGAGAAGAAGTTATGGGGCCATTTGGAAGAGGCAAGAGCCTACAGGAAGTGACAGGTGGATCAGCGCAGAGCACCAGATCCAGAGCTTGAGAGATGGGCAAAGGGCCAGCCGCATGTGAAAGTGAAGTGGAAAGGTGATCCAAAGGAGGAGACGATGTGGCAAACAGGAGAAGTTGGCGCACAGTGCCTGGGGATGGCCCAGGGAGTCCAATCTTCAAAAGGGGTGATGTAAGGGATCAGGTGGTACCTGATCTGTACATTGCTACAAATCAGTTGGTACTAGATCCAAATATAAAATTTATAATAAGAAGACTGAATAAAGGGGAATTGAGCAACGTAAATTCGTTGGTCCAAAACCAAAACACATCTGAATCAAAATGATGTCAGACTTACAAGCAGTTCAGACAATGATTCCATGGGGAATGGAATCTTTGCCCGAGATGTGCTGGATGGTTCAGGAGAGCTTGGCATAAAGGAAAGCTTATTTTATATTTAAAAAGCACTATATATATGAGGATAAGCTGGATTGAATAGCCAATTGAGTCTTCTATGATAAATCCTAAAAAATCAAATAAAGATTTGTTGGCGGAATCAAAAAGAGTTTTTTTAAAAGATAGAATAATTGGATCAGAAGACATGGGCTCCAATAGTGGGCATGGTGTGGCGTTGGCGTGTTACTCAGTATCCTCCTACAGCATGTGGCAGGGATCTGAGGACATGTGGCAATGGCGAAACTTGGCAGATGGGTTTGGGGATTGGCTCTGGTGGGCTGGTCTCTAGTAGAGTCAGTTATGTGGCTCTTACTTCCCAATTTCCTCTTGGAATATTGGTGTGAACCCATTCATTACACTCACTGAATGAGCTCATGATTCCAATCCAAATTCCTTAATAATTTAATAGAATAAAATCTTCATAATTAGCAGGAAAATATTTCTTTATTTAATTTTTCCATTTTTGTTGAAGACGCAACTGCTCTTCAGGGCTGTGACCTTCTCCCCTAAAAAGCGCTTTGCAAGTACGGAATTAATTCCTCTTAGGCTAAGCTCTCTCAAGAACCAACAGAACATCACTTGCAAAGATTCTGCATCCTACTGGATCATCATCCACACCGTGCATAAGCCTGAAGTCATTATACAAATGCATTTCAGGGTTGGGATGTCAAAATTTTCCAGTTCTGACTTCCCCAAGTACAAGGCTCTTTGGATTAGGGCCACATTTGGATCAAACGCCACCTGATCTGAAGCAATGTATAGATCAGGTGCCTCCTGATCCGTTACACATTGAGGTTGGGAATTATTCTGGTTCTTGACAATGTGGACCTGAGGGCAACTGGAGGAGGTGGATGCGGTAGACTTGGGATGCAAGATAGATGCAGTGGTGCATTAAGGGTCTCCATAATTTCCTGGATGCAAATGAAGCTATTCTTCTGGCCAATCATGTGCATTTGGACCTCAGGATAAGTTCCCAGTGAGAAGATGACTACAGTCATGGCGTCATTCAAGGCAATGTGATTAGTGGTTACCAAAGGTTGGACTTGGCCATAGAATCAGTTGATAACTACACCAGAATTTCTCCTTTGTTCAGACGAATGCCATAAGCGCCTGCTTCTGATTGGCCAAGGTTAATTGCTTTTTAAATTACTAATGAGAGCGGTATGGACTTATTATCAGGTATGGAATTCTTTTATATAGTGAGTCATAATATCATGGGCGGTACTATTTAGTAGGAATGGATGTGCTTCAACTTCTGCTGGCCCATGGCCTCCTCCATCAAGCTTTAATAAGTGTACAGGAAGGAGGCAATAATTTCCACTGAGGAGTGAACTTAACCTCTAAACTAGGCTCAAGGCTAGTCACAAGGGGGTAAAAGCTTTGACGCCAAGAACTGGTGTAGGCTCAAAGATCGTAGTTTCTGCATAGTCAAAAGAATTGATGATCCATTTGTCATCTTAATCCTTCCAAATCCACCTGGGTGTCATCCTAGATTTCGATTTAGAAAGGTAATGGAGGCTATAAGGGCAACCTTCCTTTAGCCCTTGAATCTCAGCCTATTGGAGGAGTAGCTGACTCTCAAAGTTGCTCAAACAAGTTTTAAACTGATGACAGGTTTATTCCAGTTGAGTGAGGTGAACATCATTGAGATTGGCAAAAGCACTGAAGTTATCCATTTCATCCAATAAGGCATCAATTGAAACTCTGGGGCTGAGAGGCACTCTGTGTACTCAAAGTTTGCAGCTTTGGGCCACATTGTATATATGATCTTAAAAGGCAGCAAGTGCCATAGGCACATCTTGTTATCAGGAGTCGTTAGGATTGTCAAATGTAGGTACCATGGGACCAGAAGTCCTTGTGGTTCACAGTTACCTTTGGGCCCTTCTGGTCCTTCATAATACTCTGGACCTTCTGGTCCTGGGGCCCTTTACTTTCAGAGGCAATATCATGAGAGGCTAACTCCTGATAGTGTTGCTGGATGGTCCGCACAAGGACTTTAATATGGTTGGGGCGCTGATTACAGGCGGCCTCAAGGAGTTGCACGTTTTGATGAAGATGATCCTCAAGGTAGCTTTAAAATCTATATCCAACATGGCAAGCTTATTATGAGCAACATTAGATAACTGGCTATTATCAACAATGGCTTCCCAATTGTCATGAATGAAGTAGGAGGCCGCGTTATAAAAGTTGACAATATTTGAGAGTAGAAATTGAGTAAGCCCAAGTTGTCATGATATTTCTTGGTGATGCAAACTGACTATTTGTAGGAGGTGGTGTATGTCCAGATGTACGAAGCTTCAGAGATATCATATGGTACCCAAAGCCAACTTTCCCAATAATAGTAGAAAAAGTTATAGATCTCCATTATAAAAGGCATTGAAAAAGCGCAGTAGTGACTGAGCATCCTCCCACAGAGTAGATGTCATTAAATAGTTAAAAAATAATCTCGTTGAGGTTTTCATATTAAAGTTGATACTGGTCATTGTCAAAGGATATTAGGGTACACAGAAAGTGGCCCAAAACTCTAGGATTTCAGACAAATATGAGGTACATTGTACAATGAGGTGTTAAATCATCAAGTTACACTCCTTTACCAATCAGAAGGTTGGCTTTCTAGATAGCTATTATTCTACATTTTTCATGATAGACGTTTTAGCTTGAACATCTATGAGCCCCAGATAGTGAGCACCACATGTCTCAGCATAAAAGTTATCTTGACTGTAGCCAAGTTAAAAATGGGCTCAAAGATGTAAACTAGCAGGGAGGCTGATGAAGATGAAAATACAGGGCGACTTAGAATACTTTATTGAGTTATAAATTGCTGATTACTATAGGATATGTGAGGACGTGCTGCCTAGGGGTCTCAATGGCCAGGTGTGATTAGGATCCTCAAAGCCTTCCAGATCAACCACCTGGTATCCTCATTGGTCTGCGTTGTCCTCATGACTGCAATATTGGGGGCTGCTCCTCTCAAGGTTCAGGAAGTGGAGGTGAGATTCATAAGGGCATATACATCAAATTTTGGGCGTGTGATGCTTTTCAATTTAAGCTTTTATTAGTGCCTTCAGGGGTCAGTTTCATTCATGATGGCTCATGAGTTGACTTATTGAATTTTAGTTGGAAGTGAAAATTTTGATTCGCTCATCATCTCAAATCCTGTTAACCATGACTTTAACTTTGATGAATCTTGATTGCCAATTGAGAATTGATCTCAACGTTCTTTAGCTAGATAAGTTGGTCTTTATTTAAGATCAATGTGATGTTATTTTTGGTCAAATTTTTGAATCCTTAGATTGAGGCGGCTTAGAATTGGCCTTTGTTGTCTAGATTATTTATTCGTGATAATTCCTTATTTGCTAGGTCAAGAGGTTTCAACAATTCAGCCTGGATTTTTATCGAAGCCAGCCTCATTTTATCAACTTAATCCAAGTCATCTATAGGGGTTGTTGTGACTAAATCTTTAGGTTGGAAGATAAGCACCAATTCTCTAAAACTATCTTGGTCATCAGAAATTGGATGATGGATATGATTCTCTGGTGTCAGCAGTAACTTCTGAATTGTTAGTAAAACACAAACAGCTATATTAAAAGGTTGGGGTTTAAAGAATTGGAAAGTGAAGATTACTAGGGCGTGGAAAATTTAGTTCAGTTGGTTCAGCATCATTTAAGGTCTAGGTATGAGCCTTGATAGAGGAAAAGCGCAGCAGATGCAATTTTTAACTTGGAAGTTTACCATATCATTGTTAACCTTACTAACTGCAACAAAAGTAAGCTTTCATCTGTGGAGACTCTTGTCTCAGTAGGTCCACCTAATTGGATGAGACCTTGTTGGGCTTTAGCAGTGACATCAGGTCTGTGAGCTTAAATAAGTCCAAGTTTGACTAACATATTCCTGAGTTTATCTAGAGCAGGTGGGTAATGCTGACAGCGACTCTTAGGCGCTCTAAATTATTGTATTGAATAAAAATAAATTTATCCAGAGTTCCAAAGATTGATATTGAATCTTTTTCCCTTTTCATCACTACTTTCTGCTATTTAAATGGCATCTTATTTTCATGTTTTCCTAATATATTGAAGTGGCTGTTCACTGTAGCATACATTGCGCATCCAGTTTATTTCACAGCTCACCTTTTCCATTATTTCCATCATCATTTCAATAAACAAAGAGGTCAAGTTGTTCATGGTTTCTTCAACTACCTTGTAGGTTAGAGATCAACTATACTGCCATTGGTAAAGAATCTATATATCCTCATGCAGACTTTGATGGAGCAGTTTTGATAGGTGGCATTGAGCCATTGTTGTTTTTCAATAAATTGTGTCTTAATTGCGGCTTGAAAGGGACCTGGCAGAGCACCGATTTTCTGTTGGGCCACAAGCTCTGCAGCTGATGGTGCATATAATCTAAAAATAGTTCTTTGAAGCTTATGTAGTGGTCAGTTGTAAAAAACCCTAAAGGTTCAGCGGTCAATCTATTAATCGTCAGGACTTAACCTGATGATAATGGTTCAAAGTTCTTTATAAAGGCTGTTAACTTTATGGAAATTAACTATAATGTCGTTAAGAGGTACCAACAAAGTCTGATGCTTGAACTAACCTCAGTAACAGGTTCATAGGTTCCTTTTTTATGTATATGAAGGGACTTAACCTAGATTAGGTTCAGGGGTCTATAAAAAACTTTGTTTTATTAGAAACTTAACTTTTTTAAGTCAACAAGGCGGGTTGACCTTGGGACAATTATATCATACCGAGTTTTTTAGCCTGTGCTAGTTTCAAACCTGTTTTAATAAAAACACAACCAATAGTGGAGAAGGAACCACCCCATATGCTAACACTCCTCTAGAAAAAATCTTTTAATAGGGTAAAACTATTTTATTAGGTAAGTAGCTAGCATATTTAAGTGCTAGAGAAATCAGGGATATAGGCAATAGTCTAGAATTATGTAGTCTTGATTAGAACTTGAAAAAGATCTTAATGGTTTTCTATTCCAATGTAATTGATGAGGCCGCTTATTAATTAATTGTTTAACCTGTTTTATAATTTTGGATCCTTATTAAAAAGGTCTGTCATTGTACTGCATCTTACCTAATAGTATAAAAATAGAAACTCAGCGTATTTAATTTTTAGTTTGACTAAAATGTTAGGCCTCCCACTTAAATAGGGCTAAGCTCAACATTGTCTAAAATTGAATGTTTATGAATGAAAAATTAAAATATTGAACAGAAAAATTCACTAGCTGGCCATTAAATCACACAGCACCAAAGAAATCATTACCAAAAACTCCAATTTTAAAGGAGCAAAAGTTTCTCAAAAAAGTACCAAAAAGTTAAAATAATCAATAAAATTAAGCTATGTTTATCATAGTCATATTCATATAATGGAATTTACCTGCATAGGATTTACACCTTATCAAAGCTAACAATAAAAAATCATGTGTTTGCTGACATAAAATTACAATCACTTTTCTAACACTTTTAGTCTTCTCAAACTTATTAAAATTTGTATAATAATCAACCTGTTACCAAATTAAAATTAAATAGTAACTTAATAATGATAAATAAAAAGGCTGAAAATCTACACAGCACTGAAGAATTGACAAGCATAACATATCATTGGAGGTTTCAGATGAATTATAAGAAGAACCGCTGACCACAAATTTTAAACATGTTAGCTCATTAAATTAATTGCGTTTCAAGACAATCTTGCCAAATTGAAAACCAACCAACCCGCCTTATTTCAAAGGGCAATGCTAAAAAATACGTATTTCATTTAAAGCACATTATGGTTTTTTCTGAAATTACATTCCAATATGACATTAAGGATAATAAAATACAGAAAATAGGATAGCAAGGATCAACATACATTTTTATTAATAATGAAGGGGAAATGGTTTTAGACAATAACACTACATTTTAAGGAGAACAAAAAATAAAGTATATCTAGAAGGAACCTTTAGGATTAGAACATTGATGAACATTCACACTTTTGAAGGATCAAATGGAAAGTTACATCCAAAGAGATGGTAAGAAAACCACAAACTGCAAATAGCCCTATTTCTATCCAAGTTGCAGTTCATAACTCCAATCTCTTATGTTTAATCAATTAAGGGGAACTTGTTGCAATTATTAATATTAAATAGTCATAAGAATCAACCCAAAAATGTTATACCTAATTTCATTATATTATTATTAGAAGCTATGAACTAGAATCTGTCACCGCACTAGTGATGGATTGGACCATTAATTTAACTATAGATTAGCACTTGGTCACTGCACCAGTGACATCCCATCATAATTATAATCTTCAATTAACTAATATTATTTTCACATCCATAATTGTATTATCTGGCATATACCTGTTTGATCAAGAGACTTTGAGATTATTTACATCTGGGGCTCTGAAAGATATCCCAAGTTTACTCCAATTGTAAATATAATCCAGTAAAGTTCCTCCAGATGAAGATCAAGATGTACCCCTTAATAACTGCTGCATTGGGGCTGACCCAAAATATCCCCAGGAAGCCAATCCACCTAATGGTAACTGTGAACAGCTACTAGAGACCTCTAGATTAAATAATGAGGTGATTAAAAGGCCAAACTGGGCGTAAACTGAAGACATGAACTTAGACTTGAAACTGGATAACCCCTGTACCACTGGGATTACAATTGAGGTTTTAAATGAGTTTTTAAATAAGAAGAGTTCTACGTCCTTTTCATAGCGCAATTAAAGCCCTGAAAAATAAATAGATATTTTTGTTCTATACTTTCTGGGAGTATAATTATGCTTATAGGATAAACAAGATGAATTATTTAAAAATATGTTTTTACACCACTGGATGTAATTAAGATTACAGTGTGATATATCAGAATTACCTTTGATAAAGATGTAATGCATTTTATAGTTTTTTATAAAATCAAAAGTATCATCTCCCTCCTTCAACCATTGTGGGCACTGTTACTAACGTGACAATTAATTATAGTTTGCCTAATAAAACTACCTAGAAGGTTGTAGCTCAAGTTTCAACTGAGCTGCCATGGTCAGCTTTGTGTAACCAAATTTATCTCCAATCACTAATCCAACTCCTGTTACTGGCCCAGCGCTGGATGAACCAAATCCATCTAAGGTTCTCAAATGGTTTGATGGTGAATATTAAGATTATGGAATTTACTCTGATTTTGCATAGGACAATTTTTAAAAGCTCTCAAAATTAACTCCTTAACACTGATTTCATCCTTAAAACAATTTACAATCTATAAAAATATAAACAAAATGGCTGTCAAAGCAGTTGCTTCCCTGGAAAACACCCTCCTCTGCTAAGCTCTTTTATGGGGCGATTGACCCACTTTGAGAGAGATTTTCCCTCCTTAATTTCACCCATGATTTCCCAGACAATGCAAGTATAAGATTTAAGATCTCGCGTTTTCTGCAAGCCACTCTTGCATCAATGCAGCAAGATATTCTATCTTTAATTCTAACTATCCCCAAACCTGCAAATGCATTGTTTACTTTGCTTGTGTGACTGCACTTATCAATTTGCTGAGCATCAACTTGCTTAATGAATTGAGGTGATGAATAATACTGGGCTCTTTGATGTAGATAGCCTGCACCTATATTTTCTTTTGCCTCTTTATGAAGATGTTCTAACCCCCATTTTGTCCTCCATGGCCCGCCATCTGAAGTTAACACTGGACAAAAATCCTCAACCCCTCATCCATGTATGATATGCCTTCCAGGGCTAATAGGCAAGGTATCACAATGGAATTAAATTCTTTAATATAATAATCCATTTGTTTGACAAATTGAAAATAAAGATGCATGGATGTCCCCCCTATTGGGTTGGCCCCACTAGTACTTAAGAAGGGTTAATCTTAAAACTAGTAAAAAGCTAGTTTTAAGCCACTGACAGCATGTCTGATATTTTACAGTGTAACAAAAGATAATATTTTTTTATAATGACAAAACCCTAATTCAATTTATCTTTTTACTAAATGGTACTCTGTCCTCATACAGTGATACTAGAAAAATGCACTTGAACCTGATGTAACTTTCTTGTTAAGATGGCTGCACTGTTCTGACTTAGACATAAGATATAGAGGAGCTTAATGATTGTATGAAGATAATAAGACATTCAAATTTTTCTTTATAAGCGGTTCCAACACGCTCAAGTATACTCTCAATGATTCCTTGAGATAATAGACAAGTACAAATTATCTTTTGCTCTTCAATAGAAGTAATTATAATAATGTAAAAATCTATACCCTGCCTTAATTTAAATATTTAAGGGGTTTATAAAAAGAATTATGGCGCTTAATTCTTCATTTGACACCATGTCATAAATGGCATTCATTACTAATGAATTTACCCAGAAGAATCATATAACAATTGAATCACCCTTCCATTCTTCCTTCATCTAGTCAGCATTTATTACCGGCTAGATTATGTCCCTTCAGAAAATGGTTTCTAAAATAGCGCGTTCCAACGCCTTTAACCAGCCTCAGTAGATCAACGTTTTTTAGTTAATGACTATACTTGGGTATTGGAATAATTACCCATTCACAGTAGGCCGTTTCACCCAGGCTAACCTACAAGTTACTGCCATAAAAAGTGCTATTAACACTTCAGTAACACCACCCCCTAAATAGTGACACAACTTAATTAATCCATATAAGAAATTAAGTTGTAATTAATAAACCAATAAAATCTACCTATTAAAATGTTGGAGATTATCCCTGAAAAACCATTAATATGCTTTACTATCGAAATCAAATACCTGTTAATAATACTTTACTAATGTTTTTAAGGAATATCTCTGATCAATAGTTTCTGACCACTGATATCTTAAATATTAATTAAAGTTGCCTAGTAGTATGCTTACACTGATAGGACAAGATAGATAATGAAGAGCTATCTGTCATAGATGGATGATATGGGTATATGTAAATCCCCAACTTGTAATAAACGTAATAATGCTGCACCCAGTATAATACAGTTATATCTTTCATAGGAGTCTTATATATCCATAAAATATAATACTTTTTTCTCTATTAATATATAGTTGTATTAAAACCCTAATAGCAAGAGTTTCATCCTGATACTTTTTTGTATAGCTTTATTAACCATTATTTACTTTATTTATATACCATGTTTTTATAACCTAGTAATCTATATAAAGCTCTAACTGAATTAATATAATGATTTTCTTATTATAGGTTTAACTAGTAAAAAAGAACCAATCTTACTAAAATTATATATCTGCCTATAAGCACCACCCATTTGCAACCACTGTGGCTCACTGGGCCACAAGGAACATGCATGCCCTGTAAAAGAGGGCTTAATGGGAAATGATTTTGTGAAGAAGCTGTGGACGAAGATAATGAAAACTTCGCCAAAATGACTGATGGCCACCACCCATTCCGCTGGGGTGAAGATGGACTATACTCCATCGTGGACCCAGTTACAATTAAACAGCGTAAAGCAGCACAAAAAGCCCGCAAGAGAGCAGCAGCTGAAGCGGCGGCACATGCGGAATCTGCCATTAACCACGGACAAATTCAGGAGGATATTTTGGATATTCACCAAACCAACCAATCAGAACAATATGCCCAGGTCAAGATTTTCACAGTAACCAGACTGAGCCCCAAAGCGTCATCAGTCATGCACATACTGAGGAACAATGCAACTGCAATTTGGGTGAAAATGCGGTGCACAATGCAACAAAGTTGAACCTCAAAAATATTTAATCCAATCAACAACCCGCATCAAATTAACATGAGACCTGTGCAGGAAAAGTTGATGCAAATGCAAAAAACTGCAATTACCTTGAATAATTGGGTCAGATCAAGGGAACCAACAATGGCAGTGAAAGAGTTGGAGTACAGATGCGGAGCATGGCCAAAATGAGCCACGGTGGGATAGGACCAGAGGGTCCTCCCAACTGCTCCTGAGGCGCCACGGGCACCTCAGTGTCAATAGGGACGTTAAACATCGCGGGAGCCAGGGCTCATACGTCCCAAGCCAAAAAGCTGGCATTCCTGTGAAAACCTCTTGTAGACATCTTGGCCATCCAAGAAACCCACTGCCTACAAGGGGAAGAAGAATCCTGGTCAACCAGGGTTGCACCATCACAATCAGTATGGACGTCTCACTGTGGGGTGATAGTCCAAAACAACAAAAAATTTAAAATCACAAATTCATCATCACACTTGCACAGTCAAGTACTGGTAGCAACAATCACACGCCAAGATGAAATAATTTTGTTAGCATGTATCTATGCACCACGCACTGCAACTAAGAGAAAATTTTTTTGAAAAAATTTCTACTCTCACCCTCCCACCAGATATCATCATGTTAGGCGATTTCGACTGCTAGGATAAACCCAATACAGATCAATGGCCTAATCCCAGGGGATACCCACCTGGACACCAAATATCGCACAATGAAGGCATCTCTTGGCTTACAGGATGATCTTCCCCCCAATTCACCAATTCTTCCCCACATGACAAGACCCAACATATGCGAGGGACTGCTCATATCGATGAGTCATATTGACCACATCCTCATCCCACAATCCCACCACTCAAGGATCTCCAAATTTACAACAAAAAAGATCGATTTTTCTGATCACTGATTAGTTACGGTGCAGTTAGCGCCAACCCAATCCCACACACAGGTGTCGCCTTGGAGAAAGCTTCACCCAGAAAATATAAAATTGCCCAAGATATCTGACTGGGTTGAAAACAAGGCTACAAACCCAGAATTCACATCCTCATTCACTTCAGATCCTATCAGAACATAAGAAAATTTCAGAAAAGATTTAATCAACAAAACCTGAAATATTGCATCATGCAAGTACACCGCGGACACAGCCACAATCAAGCGTACCTTGGCAGAACTAGACTATCTGGAAACAAATACTCCAAGATCTGGTCATAGCCCTAATTGGGGACGTAAATAGGAAGAAATTTCAGCCTGACTTAACAATCTCATCTTTGAACACCAACACAGAATCAAAGTATTGAACAAAGGTAAGTTCATAAAGGAAGGCAAAACCTGTTTGACATACTTTTTCTGCCAATTCCACTCCTGTGGAAACCAGCCCATGTGCACACAGGTCCGCAAGACCAATGGCACTGTGGCAACTGACCCTGAGGAGGTCAAGGCAGAAGTACACCGCTATTACACCTAATTATATCATTATATGCCAACAGATCCACAAAAAATTAAAAGATTTATTCAAACTGCCAAGATATAAAGTACACCACCAAATTACAATATACTATCCCTTATTACATGGGAGGAGCTTTGGGAAACAATTCGCGGTGCACCATGTAGGAAATGCCCAGGGCCTGATGGGATACCCTACAAATTTTACAAAAAATATTTTCAACAAATCGCCCCCCTCCTATTGGCGTCAATGAACCAGAGTTTGTTGGAAACACGCCTATTACCAGGAGGCCATGAATCCTATGTTATAACCTTGTATAAAAAGGGTGACAAGTTGGACCTGGCCAACTGGCGCCCAATTGCACTCTCCAACACTGACACAAAAATTCTAGCAGCTAGATTAGGCGCAATTGCATCTGACGTCCTACCCAATCAGTTTGGGTTTGTATCAGGGCGTTTAATCTGGAACAACATACACCCTGTTGCAAACATTTGTCAATCCAAAGAAATTGGTGCCCTGGTCTTCTTGGATCAGGAAAAGGCGTATGAATGTGTTAGCTGACCATACCTAAAAGAATGTCTACATGCCTTCAAACTCCCACCAAAATTCATAAATTGGTGATGTCCCTAACAGAATCTGAAACCATGGCTGTATGCGGCCCTGGATTCCTAACAAACAATATCAAACCACACAGAGGGCTCAAACAAGGTGATCCCCTCAGCCCACTGCTATACAATTTCAGCTTTGACCCGCTCCTCTGAGTAACTGACTCACATCTCATGGGGATAACCGCACAAGGACAACCAACAGTCAAGATACTGGCCTTTGCAGATGACTGCGTAGCAGGTATAGCAAACAATGAAGATGCCCGACAGCTGGAACACACCCTAGAGGAATACTCCAAGGTGAGCAATGCATCGCTCAACAAAAGGAAGACAGAAATCGTCCTCTTAGGCAAATACACAAACAATTGGGCCACAACATCAGAACCTCACACCAACACTCGAAGAAAAACCCAAATTATTTTACCCTTTGCAACACCTCCCACCATCACTCCTGTCCAACACCTTGGAATCTAGCTAGAATCAGGGGGATATGCTAATGAGACAATGGAAGGTAACCTGTTACAACGGGTATCCAAACGCGTAGCCTCCCTCAAGGGGAGAACCCCAGGACTAACAGGACGAGTTACAGTTGCTAACTCGCTCATACTCCCAATACTGTGGTACCAGGCCCATGCGATAGCCTTCTCACCTACCTTTATAACCTCAATTCGCGCGCTTATCCAGGGCTGGCTGTGGCCTGGCTCTCACCCTCCTATACGAATGGAAACACTATTTGGTCCACGCTCAAGCGGAGGCATAGGACTAATAGATTTTGAGAGCCATGCCAATCACATCCTAGGTACCTGGATAAAGGAAATCCTTGCTCCAGACCTCCCACAACAACATTGGTCCAGAGCAGCAAGGACTAACTTTGCACAGGCGCTCAAATTAACCAACCCACATAGTCCACCCAGAATACTTTCATACCTTGCCAAGCACCCTACTGCAACAGGTCCGCATGGAACCTCCCCTCATTTCAAACATATCCTCAGAACTATCCGCCACATGGGATGGACCATAGAGAACACTGGCACTGTGTAGGGAAGGGGACGACCAAGTCCCCAATTCAAATTAAGAAACCCAGAAAACCACCCCCAGAGGGATATGCTCGCAACAACCCCAAGCATAGCTAGGATAGGATACTTAGATATGCTGGACATTCCCTATGATTTAACCACACAGATAGCAATGTGGAAAATGACACACCACCCACTCCTACAGCTAAGGATAAGAGCAAATCGCCTGGCGCTGTTTGAGAAGGACCTATAGGATGGCAGACTGCTCCAACTCCCTTCACAAAACATGTGCAGTATGTGGAGGGGAGGGATCCCTACATCACCGCCTAGAAACATGCCCCCCAACCAAAGCTATATGGCAGGAAGTCGCATGCCTGCTCAAGATTCAAAACGAACAGGAATTATTGATATCAAAAAGTATCTTTGTGCTCCAGATCGAGTCGCCAATCCCATCTACCCTCCGCTCCCTAATAATACCCATTGCAATGTGGACAATACACAAAATTGCATTAGATGTGTTCAAGGGCACGGTCCCAACCATATATGGGATTAATAACAGATTCCATGTCCACTTACTAGAGCACTTCCAAGCCTGGCTCTATGGATATATGAGACCAAGACAAAAAGCGCTCATAGAATCATGGTTCTCACTCTGGTTCCTCCACACAGACCCTTTCCTTCACACCTGCTCCATAGCAGGAGAAACCCCCTCGGAGTAGTGCACCAACCCCCCATACCTGGCAGTCCCGCTGGCAACAGGGGTAACTTGAGTACCCTGGGGTGCCTAATTTTATATTTGTTAGTTATTCTCTTAGTTTCACATATATTCGGTAATGTCTGTCCCCTGGTCGGCTTACCTCAGTTAAATAAAATATATATCTGCCTATAAACTACTAAGAAGCTTATATATAACATTTTTTTAGATCTTAGCCTCTTGGGAGATAATTGATATTTGCAGAGTATCATTGTTCCAAGGAGAAACTAGGATTCTATTGGGATTATCTGAGTATAAATGATAGAATCCATAGATTGCAAGGAACTGCTGTTCTAGCACATAGAAATAAGATCCACTAAGCAAGAAGAAAAGTAAATATCAAAAAGGAACATCACCCAGTTAACAAGCATAAAGCTCAGTAAATATACTGAACAAATTTAAACTAGCTCACAGCACTAGTTTAGTAATTACAATAGGGGAGAATATAATGTATGTGAATGACAAATCTGCTTTCATAATAGCATTCAATGATAAACATGAGTGTCACAAGAATTACCTTTTTAACTTTCTAGGTTGGTACTTCTCATTAACCGCTCAAAGTCACTTTTGAGCGATTTTAAATTTAAGTTAATTTATCCACAGCCATATGCTAAAACCTATTCTTTGATGTCCTTGGCTCTGCCGCCTGCCACCCCAGTGTGGGGCAGCAGTGCACCCCCACCTAGCGTTTTCTGCCCTTCAGGCAAGCGCGTTCGGACAGGTTCAAACAGCCCGCCCACTGCTTCCAACCGTTTTGTCCCCCCACGAGACCTAGCACTCCACCTGGCGCGCATCCACCCTTCTCGCCCCCATCCTCTCGCCCTCCCTCGCTCTGCTATTCGCTATTGCCTCAGAGTGGACTATGGACGTTTGTTCCCATATGCCAATAAGGCAATTATTGACCTAGCCACTACAGCCTTTGCGCCAGCTGGCTTTATAGACTTCCGCCCTTTTAAGGGCTACTTTGACGTTGGGTTCCAATCTGAGGAGGATGCTGAAGCGGCAGCACAAACTCCTCTAATTTATAAAAAAACCCCCATTCCTACAACCCGTACTCGCCTCCCTTCAGACACCACGCTAGTGGTATCCTTTGCAAATCTCCCATCCCACCTTCCACCCCAGGTTTTGTATGACCAGTTGGTCGCGGGGCTCATGGCTTATGGCACTCAGCCCAACCTCATCTTTGCCATTCCTTCTGGTGCAGAACGCCTTGCTGCTTCTCGTGCAACACCACCATCATACCACACCACCCTACCATAGCCCAACAAATCCCACCCCGCGCTAGTGTGGCTGCAGCACCTGATCATTTCTTTTGGGCTCGGGTCAATAATGGTAGGCAGATTTGTTCCCTCTGCTTTGGCCTCGACCATGCAAAAAGAGCGTGCCCTAAGGCCAAATCTGCTGATGCAGCTTCTGAGCCCCCTCTGGAGGTTCAGTATGGGGCGCTTTGCTGCCCCCTCCCACCCTCCAATCTCGTTCAGTGGGCCCACATGGAAAATCAGCCCCACCCAAAACCTCCATCCTCACTCTCCCACCTAAATCTACGCCAGCCAATCAGAGCAATGCTTGGACCAACATTCGTACCCAAGCAGCTGCCCATTCGCATAATCCTACCCACTCAAATTTAAATGCCACTATTCCAGTGAACCAAAATCCATGGGATCTATTGGCTGAAACTGACGAATCAGGTAATATCCTTATTAGTAAGCATACAGGTCAACCTCTCTGCCATGGCGATTATGGTCGGGCAGAATTTTTCTTCCCGACTTTGATGAAACCCCTACCCCTCGCCATTTTGCTCCTCTACCCAATACAACCCCTTCCAAAGTGACCACCAGCTCGCCTTAGCTGCGGTGGCCTCTCCTCATTGCCCAAAACTACGCACCGCGGTGGCCCAGTCAGTGGCTCAGCTCCAGCATGGCCTGCCCACCATCTTCTTCCCCCTGACTTCCCTGAATCTCCCTGCAGTGACATCTCAAAAGTATTTGATGATGCTGAAATTGCTGTTATGAATGTCGCAACACTTGCTTCATTCAACCCCTCAGCCAAAATCACCCGCCACAGTATCTCCCTTTTCACCCAACTTCCTGAAGCCCGCAAAGAAGCTGAAGTTCTCCTCGCAGCTTTTGTTGAGACACTTTCCCGTCATTATCTTGATGCAGAAGTGGAAAACTCCTACTACGCTGACCTCAGCCCCCACTATGCAGATGCCCCAACGCCCTGGCTCTCTGCTCTGATCTGGTACTGCAACCAACACCCCTTGATTGAGGCGGGTCTTTCTGAAAACCAACCCCCCGACCCCTCCTCACCCTCTGCCATGGTGGGTTAAGCAGTTTCTGCTTCCCACCTGGTTAGTAGTTTGTTTTGCCATTTTGAGTGTTGTGATCGGTACTGTCCATCCCCTGGTCAGCGTACCTCGAATAAATCGAACTTTCTAGGTTGGTTACTCATTTTGTTGCTCTCACAAGTGTCATTCAACAGAACTTATCTCAAGTTTTTAAACCTTTCATAGTTAAATTAGTTCATGATATTAGAAATTGGGTAGGTTCACAAGTTGATTGTGAATTTCAGATTAATATGTCCGGGGTTTCTATGCGCCTTTTGTGAACTACTGTTCTCAAGGACCAGTATTTTCATCATTAGGGACACCACGGTATTGACCACCTGTATTAGAAATCATGGCCTTTATTAATACTATGGGAAGGGTCCAAAATATAAAATGTTGGAAGTGAATGCAGAATTATTTAAATATGAGTACTTAGTTTTTACACAAAATAAAAAAATATTGCAACACACTAATATTGGTAAGTTTTTGTGGCTTTAAACTATTTTGGAGAATAGTCAGAAAACAAGTCAAGAATACATTTGGTGGAGGGACCTCATGAGGACCACTGGGGCTTGTCAGTATTTACACTAATATAGATGAAACCTCAACTTTAGGGTTGCCATCCATTTTTATTTGATTGATGGTGTATATAATGTTATCAAATTTTGATTTATGCTTACTATTCAATGCTTTACTAGGATTAAGACCCAAACTTTTATCATCTTACTTTATCTATCTATATTTTATTAGCCTTAGTACCAAAATAATTATTATAATATTTTAAAGCCCTGAGAGATTTCCCATACTAACGCCAAGTTCAAAAATCTAACAAGCATGGATAAATTGCCCTAACAAGCTCCACTGGATGATGGGATAGCAAAGATTTACCAAACTGACTTAATATTATCTTGATGGAAAGCCCTAGGTTGTAAAAATTGTTTAGCTCCTCTAGTCACTTCATTAAACATCTTATGCACCTATTATGCCTCACCATATATTTTCTTTCTAATGGAAGATAATGGAAACCACTTATATGAGTTACCATTAATGATCTCAGCCCATCCTTCAATGATGAATCCTTATATACTCCAACTATGAACCTGGATTGTGTCATTGTCTCCTAAATGCCTGAATCTACTTCCACCCTCAAACGTGGTATTCGCCTATCACTCATCATGATCCTGATTTTAACAAGGCATTTTAGCTATAATAAACTTTTTCCATAATGAACTACTCTCTAAAACTTAAATTTATATTTAGTTTAAAGTACAATTATCCAGGACATTATACTTCAGCCCTCCAAATTTTTCTAAGAACCTCTGAACCATTGAAAATATGAAATTACAACACATGTTGTCTAATATAAGAACCTCTATGTAGCCATCCAAGTATCTCTGGCTTATTGCTGATATCAGCAAAACCATGAGGAAAATTTAACAGATTCTTTGTGTACTAGTGGGGAGGCAAGTTTAGAAAAGCAAAAAACAGCTGGAAGTTTCTTGGATAAATCTGCTGCTTTTGTAGGTAATAGTGATTTTCCTCAAATATGACATTCTAATTGTTGCAATTGGTTTGATTGACAATCTCTTTATCTTATTTACTTAAAAGTATTGTAAATTTAATCATGGTTCAATTGGTATTCCACATAAATTTTTTATTTAGGATTAATTTACAGGTGGACAATTACCAATCTGATACTGCAATAAAAGTGTTTCAGGTTTCAATTTAGGTAACATTAGCCAAAAAACCCTGGTCAATTCTTGGTGGAACCCCAGAAGTTGTGGGTAATACTATTGCCCCCAATCCTCAGCCAATTCGCCCTATGGCTATTACTAGGCTTATACCAAACTTGGGAAAAAATCAGGGGAGTTGTTCCAAGGGTCCTATCCATCCCCTCTCTAATTTAGTTCAAACCCCTACTCCGCCACCACCTCCTTTTATAGCCATGGAGGGGGTTTCATCAGAGGAAAATATTTTCCCACCTAATGATTGGGTCAATTTAATAAAATATGGCCTCATGGATATATACAACCTGCTACTGACCATCCATTGGCTGTTCCATCCAAGCAAGGCGAGTCTCAAGAGCTCCAATAGATTGAAAGCTCATAATTCCAAGTTTGAATGCACCCAGCTTATACCAAATCCCCCATCTGACTTATTTTAAGCTTTGATACATTATAATTACTAAGAATTAAGATATTAGTAGGGTTTACTTCTTGACCTTAAATGCTGATTAGTCACTTATAAAATTAACTAGTTAGCTTAATTCATGTAGTATTATTATAAAGTATAAGTGACTTTTAAAATTTCCTAGAGTAATTATCCCGCAGAAGAGAATGATACTTTCCTGCAAATATTTATTGTAATTCCTGTGTAAAGATGCACCAGCAAGCAACCCAAAAGCCAAAATCTCAACATTTACTAGGGATTATTTCGCCTTGAGCTCAAACTTTTATAAGTAGTTGCCAAAGTTGTATTAAGATACTATTAATAACTTTGTCTAAATATCTTCAAATTCTGATAACTACAAAGCAGATTGAATCCCTTAATTCCCACTGGTGAAATTCTTAATTTCCTAGTTTATTGATCTTCAAGGCCAGTAGCCCCAGTTTTCATATTACTTATTATACTATTCTTAAAAAAAGTTGGCTAACACGCTGATGTAAAACAAGTAGCAATAGATTTTATAGCTGTTATGGACATCTGCAGGTGTCTTGGTTGCCATTGATTTTGTATTACTAATATGAATATACCCCAAGATCAAGGCAAAAGATTCTATTGCTTCATTTGATTACTATATTTCTAACATGTCATTATCAAGTACTGCTTAGTAGTAATTTTCATCAAAAAGAACTCTAGGAATTAGAAGAGCTTATCTAGGTGAGACTAACAAATGCAATAAGATCTCTTTCCTAAGTAGTCTGAAAGAAGAATATGATTATGTTTATTATAGTGAGCCACTAAGCCACTAGCAGGTTTGGTTACTATGATGTGCTTTTTTTGTTCATATTGATAATATATTCTATCTATAAAAATAATGGTTTCTGTTAAGGTTTTACAAGTTTACTTGCATCAAACAATAACTTATATTTTTTGTGTTTTATTAACCTGTGCACCTGAGATCTGACGCAACTTTACATATTTTAACACTCCTCAGATTCTCATAGGAGTTTCTGACCTTCATGAAGTTAACTTGTGCTCCTAGTGAGCTTTGAGTCATTTGTAGGGTTTATGGGGCTTGCATATCTTAATTAACTCAGTCAAGATTTTTTGAAAAGCAACTCTTAACTAATCTGGTGATGGGTGAGGTGGTTTTGATGCATTTCAAGCTCTTTTTCAGAGTCTAAGATTACGTTCTTGCTGTCCCACCTATCTAGCTATCTCAAAAGCCGTTTGTATCTTATATAAAACTTGATTAATTTTCTCAGGCACCACCCAATTACCTTATTAGCATTTAGGAACGGAGTTAGAGGGGAAGTGGGAACTAATGCTTTTCCAGATAGTGCTCTAATTTTTTTTTCTATGTTTCTAGGATGTATTTTTGGGGTTTAGAACTTTTTTTAGTTAAAAAGGTGTTCTTAATTGGTTCAACCTGAGGGTTGTAGCCAGGATCCTTACATATAACAGAAGTACACATAAAGTATATATTTTTAAGAAAGTATATCTCAGAATTTTTAAAAAAACCCCGTTAGCTAAATTTTAGGTCACTCACTTAAATTGTGCAATGATCATCCAACAGAGTAATAAAAACAGTATAGCACATGTCTTTGACTAAATTTTATATACTGGTAGTATTCCTTTGCATTTAAATCTTAGTACATATCTAAGAGATATATAAAAGACTTAACTCAATATGACTAAGTCATTATATAAAAGTTTTCCTCATTAATTATGTTTTCTTATATTTTTAGTACATGCTGAATTTGACCCAAGATGGAGGTAGCCACGCGTTCTGATAGCTTATTATCAAATACAATGGCATTCTTGTTAACATTAATACGTTTCATATAAGCTTTGCCAATATTTTGGCTTAAGTAACACCTAAAAATTTATTAATCCTCGTTCATAATTTACTATCTTCCAACTCAATATGTGAGATAAAATTTTTAATGTAGTTTAAGTACTGTTAAGCTCTGCTTTTTCACTTTTCCAAATTTTGCATTGAAAACTAACCCCCACACTGAAAATTTTATTTCAACTGAATAAAGTTTTAGGTAAGTGCTTGTTAAAGGATTTACCTCCGCTCAAATAATATTTTGCAAAACTTTTCATTGCATGGCAACTCTGATGGCCCACTTGATAGTGACACAGAGGCTGTTGGGTTTTTGCCCATATTCCCAGCCTGATAGATTTTCAGGAATCACTAGGGGAAAATTTTCTAATGCGAGATGAATTGAATATTGGTTGACCCAGATTTTAGAATAACTATGCTTGGGGGATTTTAGTATATTCGCCTGGTTGTATCCATTGAGGATTGATCTGTACAAATGCTTAAGATCTCGTTGGGCAAAGTTGCTGACAAAATAGGGGCATCTGATAGTGATTAACTATCAGGTGTACCAATTGGGATCAGTCAGGTTTCATAACTGACTGATTGGGAATGTAAGTAGTAAGTCATGAGGCAAGCAAGGTAGCCTGCAACTAGCAAATCAATCAACTGGTTTGTGACCTGCCTTAATGGGTAAAAAGTCCCATTACATAAGCAGGTCGCTAACCAAATATGGTTGGTTCACTTGGATTGAGAGGAAAACATTAGGGACACGTTTTCTTTACTCTTTCTGGTTTAGGTTTTTGAGGATGTCCAATGACGGAATACTAGCCAGAATGGAGAAGAACATCGCTGCTGAGATGAGGATGGGTGATTTAATGGCAATGGCTGCTGTTTCATCAGGGGAGTCAACTGAGGGTTAGATGACTGGATCACCACTAAAAATCCCCTGGAATTCACTTATAATAAAAACAGTTTTATAGTAATACAGTGATATAGCTCAATAATTTTCATCCACTATATAGTTTAATAAGTAAAATTTATCAGCATTCAATTGTTTTATTCTTCTCAGAGAAATTATTACTGTGTGAAATAATTAAAAGACTCTTTAAGGGAAAAAAAGTAGAGATCTGAGTGGGATCTAGAGAAGAAGGAAAAACAATAGGGGATTGCTGCCAACTGTGTGTCAAACTGGAGAAAATGTCACCTGGGAATCTCAGAGAAGATTAGGTTGGACATTAAGAGGGAACAAATTTCTACTTTATACATCTCAAGTATTTTGAGTGGAAATACTGGCCGAGTATTGGGCTGAGATTTAAGGATTCCATTCAACTATAGTAATAGTAGTCATACTATTATCAACGATAATGTCAAATATTATACATTGCGGAAAAATTGCACAAGAACTAAACCTGTGCAAGCAATAAGTTTATAGGGGATATTGGCCAATAACAACCAGACCCATTAATTTTTACAAATTGGTGCTCACTACAGGGTTGTAGTTGAGTAGAAGAACTTAGAAGGATGTCATATAAAGATGAGTTACTAAACTATGGATGGAGTTAGCCACCATAAATCAGAACGCTTTAAACTTTGCAGATCATCAAGCATTTGCAGCCTTGGAAGAACAAGTTGCCAAGATGGAGGAAGGGATCAATAATGTCGCAACTTTTGGGAATGAGTTACTTGGAATAGTAACTTCCTTAAAGAATAAAGAAGGGGACTTAACATCGATGAATCCCCCCTTGGGTTGGGACCATCTAGTACTAAATAAAGAAGGGGACTTAATTTGAGAGGTCTTATATCTGAAAACAGAGCGGGAAGGAGATCGCATTCATTTGAGAAATTTCAGCGCTGATATCAAGTGACTGATCAAGCAAGTTGAGGAGCTAAAAGCTCACAAATGTGATTGTGAGCCATTTGCAGCAAGTGATGCTGAAGAAAGGAGTCCTCATACAATAATTGAGATGATGAATACCCAAGAAACATGTGGCCCACTTTTGGTGCCATTTCAGTGATGACACCTGAAGTCACTCCCCAAGTGAGCCAAGTGGCTGAACCTAGAGAATTGACTAGAGATACCTTGGAGGAATTTAAGGCAACACCAAAAATTGCTGACGTTCCATTGGGATAACGTCCCAGCATTTTTCCAACTGATTTGATATGACCATGTATGGCTATGGTGGTCGTCAAAAGGCGTTGACAGTCATGAATTTCCTAGACACCAAATGTCAGAACTTAGTGTTGCCCCACCTGGAGGGGGACAGTTGGTCGCATGCAGAGGCCAAGCCGGCCATCATGAAGGACTTTGGGAGTCTGACGTGCATGTTGAAGTGCAAACAGGAGTTTATGGGAATCTAGTTCCATAAAGATGAGTCTTTAGCAAGCTTAGCAGATTGTTTCTACCAGGAGTCGCTTTTCCTGGTTGGAGTGAAGGCACTGGACAACTTTAATTCCAGATTTGCATTACAAATGGCCCTTCAACCCTATCACAATTTGCACCAAATGATGTCTTCCATGTTTGTAATGGAAAATAATACCTCTCAAATGGTAGATAATTTGGAAATTTTGGGAGCAGCCTTTGATGCTCCAAACAGAAGATTAAAATCTGATCTGGAGTGCAATTCAAATCCCACGAAGGGGAACAAAGGTGCTAAAGAGACAAACAACTTAACTGTGCTGGTGAATAAGCCTAAAAAATTCAGAAAGATGAATAAGAAAGAAAAGGTCTGCTACCAATGTGGTGGGAAGGGACAATTCGCTGCGCACTGCAAGAAGCCAAAGGACCAAATCAATGTGGTCCAAATGAAAAAGTCAGCTGACACCAAGGAATTGGGAAAAGGGCCCACGGCCTAGAAGGGGAACAGTCTAGAGCTGCGGAGAAGCCTTTTCCTCCTAATATTATGAACAAGGAAATTGATATCAGTGATTTTTTTGTGGATGAAGCCGTACAGGTTCAACTGTATCAAGTGGTCAATTTGAACGTAAAAGCAGTGACAAGATCTGGGGCAATGGGAATTCACCCTGAGATAATCAAGGAAGTTGGCAAACCAAAACTATGATACTCTGATCAGGAAAAAAATTTCTATGCAAGTATGGAGTTAAATGTAACTTTGAGGATAATACGTTGACCATATTGGGTCAGACGTTGTCATTGGTATATCAGAAGGATGGAGAAGCTCCTCTGAATAGGAGAAACAACTTCATCAATTTAATATACAATGATTGCATTATCCTGACCTGATAACAATTAGTTTGATGGAAGCAATGAGAAATGCTGACGGAAATCCAAGAGAACCAGGGAATTCCACTGATTATCAAGAATGAGAAGACTATACCGCCAGGATCCCAGATGTAGTTGACATGGGGTTGACATTGAAGATACCTGAGCTGCTGTATGAGGAGGTTGGAAGCCCCTGGAAGAAGTCTAGAGTAAAGCCTTGGGTGGCTCCTGGGATAATAATGCTGGGCTATGAACAAATTCGAGTTCTTCTAGCGAATTTAAGTGAAAAACCAATGAATATCAGGAAGAATCAGATTATCATGTTTGTTCATCTAATCTCAATGGCTGAATTGATAAGATTCCACATTTTGGGACTCTCAAAGAGATGGGTTTACTGGCTGGGGTAACCAAGGGTATCAACCTATTAGTTGATTGAGGGCAGCTCGCTGATCTGATGGAAGGCAAGCAAGAGGAGGTTCTCAAATTGTTCAAAAAGTATTGGGAAGTAATTGCCCAGTATGACCATGATTTGGGATGCATGAGAGATGTGATCCATAAGGTCACCACCGGGGAATTCTTACCAATCAGGATGATGCTGATTTGATGGTCAAAAGTAAAAGTGGTAGTGGAAGATGAAATCAGAAAACTAATGAAGCATGGGCTTCTAGTTCCGTCATCAAGTCCCTGGGCAAGTCCAATTCTAATTGTGAAGAAAAAGGATGGCTCCAATCAGGTGGTGATCAACTATCAAAAGCTGAATAAGATTACAAAGAAGAGTTTGTATCCCCTACCAAGAATTGATGATGCATTAGATCGATTGGGATAAGCAAAGTATTTTTCTGTGATGGATCTTATCTCAGGATATTGGAAAATCGATTTGACAAAAGAAGACCAAGAAGAATGCGCAATTATTACTTTGCAGGGGCTATACCAACCGAAAAGGATGCCCCAGGGTCTATGCAATGCGCCTGAAATGTTCCAGAGGGCTATGGACGCTATACTGAGCAACTTGAAGTTGTCGTGCATCTTGGTAAACTTTGCAATATCGATGTGTTCAGTAGGACATTTACTGACCATCTACACCACTTGGAAAAAGTATTCAAGAGACTGTACACGGCTAACCTGAATATTAAGCCAAGGAAGTGTCACTCCTTCTAAAAGAGTTGGAATATCTGGGATTCGTGAAAAACTATAGTAAATTGCAGTCACAAGCCCAGAAGATAGAACTCATATAATGGATGGCTGTTCTAAAGAGTGTCTGATACATCTAATTGTTCCTTGGGATGGTCAGATACTACAAAAGATTTATTTGGGACTTTGCACAAATAGCTGAGCCCTTATTCCATTTTTTGAAGGATCTGAAAAAGGATTTGTATGGAATGAGAAAGCGCAGGAATCCTTTGATGAGCTACATCAGTACCTAATAGATTCTCCAATTCTGAAATATTTGAATTTTGATTGAGAGTTTATTATACAAACTGAGACTTCATTAATGGCGATTGTCGCTTTACTAAAACAAGTAGATGAACTTGGGGATAAACAATTAGTGGCATATGTGAGCTAATACTCTCAGTCACTGATAGGAATTACACTGTAACTGAGCATTAATGCCTTGCAGTAATTTATGCCTGTAAGCAGCTTTGGGTGTACATCCACGGAACTCACTTCAAAGTGGTGATGGACCACTCTTTGTTGCGTTGGCTACACAATTTACAAAAACCAGAAGAATGACTGGCCTTATGGGCACTTAAGCTCTAGGCTTATGATTATGAGATTGTCCACCAAGTGAGGGAGCTTCTCACCAGAATGCAGATGTCTTATTGCAGTTACCAATGGTCCAGATGATATACTAAAGGTGGATGAGTTATTCCATAGAATGGTCAACAGAGAAATCAGGAACGAGCCCTGAGAAAACCAAGACATACTTCAAAAAGCAATGAAAAACATCAAGACCATGGATGGATAAGTGTTTAAGATGGTTAACAGGAAGTGTTTACTATTCTCAAAGCCATAAGAAAGTCCAGCTATTGTTCAAGCTGCTCATAAGGTTGTCAGGCATGAAGGCCTGAGAAAAAAACCAATCATATTCGCCAGTACAACTACTGAGATTCAATCAACTATGATGTTGCCGAATATCTAGCATGTTGCATGGAGTGCCAGTTGCACAAGCCACATATGAATACAACTGGATACTGACTGGTCCGCCCTGGATTTTCCTGGCGTATGGTGTCCATTGATGTAGTGGGACCGCTGATGATGAGCACAAGGGGAGTCATGTAAATAATAGTTGCTATCAACCATCAGATAAGATAGGTTGAGATGAAGGCCCTGGTGAAAGTAGACACTACCAGCACCACGAAGTTCATCCTAAATTCAGTAAAATATCAACATGGATGCCCGCAGGTCCTACTTAGCAATAATGGGACAAACTTCACATCTCATGTGATCCCGCAACTGAATGAGATAATGGGGATCAGAGGAGTCATGTCTATAACCTACAGGCCGGAGATGAACGGACTGTTATAATGAGTGAATGGAACGCTGGCTGCGATGCTATGGAAGCTGGTCGCAGGAAGAACTTCCATGTGAGGAACATACCTGAGTTTGGTGATGTTCGCCTACAATATCAGTCATCATAAGGTGATGGTAAAAACGCCTTTTGAGTTGCTATATGGAAGAAAAGCTGCTTTGCCGCTGATTTTATATTTGGTGGTGGAACCAACACCAGGGATGAGTACTGAACATTACTTAAACCAACTGACAAATATCCTAATCAAGATGTAATTGCAAGCATTTGACACTATGTTGAAGAAAAGGATATGAGCAAAATTGACGGACAAAAGAAATTGACCATCCTTAGCAGAATATTGAATAGGAAAAAAGTTGACTATTGCAATAAGAATGGTTTCAGGAAAAGAAACAAACTGGAGGCGTTGTGGTTGGGTCCATTTGAGATTATTGCTAAGATAGCAACTGATGCCTACTCCATCAAGAATCTCTTGGATGGAAGAGTTGTAAATTGAGTTCATGCTAAGTGTTTGAATTTAGATCAATGTGAAATAATGAAAAAGAGTTCCATAAGAACTGATAAAACATTAAGTTGGTTATGTCCTGATGATTAGGTCAAGTCCAAGAAAAGGACATCTGAACCAATCCAGATTGTTAAGTCCGAAAAAGGACCTCTGAACCATAGAAAACTTGTATAATTAAGAATACCTAGGACCCAGTTTGGATAGAAAAATAAAGAAAGATGGACCGCTGAACCAAAACAAGGTCAAGTCCCATGGAAAAAAAGAAGGAAAACAAAAGATCTATAGAAGATATTGGAAAAAATTATAAACTTCATAGAAAAACCGATATATTTTTATAATTTTTATTTTTATTGATAATCTCATTATGGGGATAATTCCTCCTAGGTCACCTCTTGGGGTAGGGAGGATAGATCGCAGTAGGAATGAATAGCCCATCAAAATCTATGTAAGATAGGATGCTAGCGAGGGCTAGACCTACACAAAACCAAGTTCTTTGAGTGGACGCAGATCCCTGCGAGAAAAAACTAGGGGAAGGGAAATTGAGATGTTGGAAGAAGCCAATTGCAAAATCACAGAGTGGGGAGGAAAGCAACAGTATAGAAAGAGGCAGTCAGCAAATAACTCCCAAGTAATCCAAATATGGTACTGTAAGTGGGAAGATTAGTCTTGAGTGCCTGATGACGGGCTTCATCAAGAACACTGGACATATGGGCTGGCAGCGAACAAGGGATGGTAGTGGGGGTTGCCAAATCTACCCCCTATTAAAGCCATCAGTGGAAGATACCGATGGGAAGCACCGGAGACAAGATAGTAATGCAGGGAGTGAATGGCACCATGCAAGCAATGATTATGGTCTTCTCGGAAGCTGAAGCTGAAGGAACAATGGAATCTGGGAGAGGCTGGAAGCTTCATGGACAAACTTTGAAGAGCTTGACCAGCAAAGCGAAGAGCATATATGGCGATATCTTGATCTAGGATATCCTCAAGATTGGAGGGATTTAGCGCTAGGGATAAAGCCTCAGTGACTTGGGCCCTCACCTCTGCATAGGGAAGTTCAAAATGAATACTGTTGCCAATGGTGAGCTCAGTAGCCAAGACAGCAGGTTCGCAGTATTGTCTGAGTCAGAAGAGGAACTCAAGAAAGCAATTCTGACCCAGCAAGAAAGGAGCAAACAAGAGCAAAGAGCATAATCTTAGGAGCATTCACGATGATGTTTGGTGCATCTATGAAAGGAGGTGAATCCGGGAGAGTATCAAAATCCAACTCTGGATTTGATGACAGAGGAAGAATTGGCTGAGAGTCATTCGAGATGATTGCTAGCCTGGTTTTAGAAGGGTTGGCTACCATTTCTGGTAACTCCACAGAAGGACTAGCCGCGGTGCCAGACTAGGCGTATGAGTCCTGGAAGGACATAAAAAAGGTTCCATCATGCATCCCAACTCATCTGGTGAAAGAGCCAAAGATCTTGATCAGACAAACTGTTTAGTAGTTGTTAGTACTGTGACTCAGAATTTGACATATAAGTTGGATGAGAGGGGGATGTCAGACTTATATGAAAGTCAACATTAGCTTTCCTACAATCCATTAAGCTCTAATTTCAGAGAAATTAATCTCAAAATTAATGGGATAAGCTCTCCAGAGAAGAAATAAGAATGATATGAGCCAAGAGGTTATGAGGAAATATAACAAGATGAACTTAAATAAGCATTCTTAATTGGGCTGTAAAACAAACATTGACGGCAAGACTCTCCCATATGAGGTGAGGAGAAAATCAGGAAAAAGATGACGCCAGAGCAAGAATCCCGAATATGACAGTGGGTCATATGCCCTAAGGGGGAAAAGCGGACCCTGGGACTAATATTGTCACAAGTAAATAGATCAGCCTGGCATGACAGTAGATCATGGGGGCCATGCTCTGATTAGGCAGTAGTGAGGAGGAAGAGGAAGAGAGCCGCATGCCAAAGGCCATCTTAAGCAGCATTGAGTATTGGTTATCATATCCACTTGAGCCAATGAAGTATTTGACCAAGTGTCCAAAGTGGTGCTCTCATGCCCAGTCCTTTTCTTACTGGAAATCTAGGCAAGAGGGGAATGTTTTGGTATTTTTATCCATATTTCCAGCCGGCTAGATTACCAGTAATCGCTAGGGATAATTCCCTAATGCGAGGTGAATTGGAAAAGATTGACCCTGATTTTGGAGTAAATTTGTTCAGGGTATTTTAGGATATTCGCCTGGTCATATCCATCAAGGATCAATCCAGATGAATGCTTAAGATCTCATTGGGTGAAGTTGCCAACGAAATAGGGGCATCTGATAGTGATTGACTATCAGGTGTACCAATTGTGTCATCAGGTTTCATCACTGACTGATTGGGAATGTAAGTAGTAAGTTGTGAGGCAAGCGAGGTAGCCTGCAATGGGCGAATTAATAAGATAATTCATGACCTGCCTTAATGGGTAACAAGTCCCATTACCTAAGAAGGTCGCTAGCCAAGTATGGTTGGTTTACTTGGATTGAGAGGAAAACGTTAGGGACACATTTTCTGACTCTTTCCATTTAGGTCTCAAGGATGTTCAATGACGGAATCCTAGCCAGGATGGGGAAGACCATTGCTGCTGAGATGAGGATGGGTGATTCAATGGCAACGGCTGCAGTTTTATCAAAGAGGTGTCAACTGAGGGTTATATGACTGAATCCCCACTATAAGTTCCTTAGAATTCGCTTATAATAAAAAATAGTTTTAAAGTACTACAGTGATAAAGTTCTATATTTTTCATCCAGCATATAGTTTAAGTAGTAAACTTTATCAGCTTATAATTGTTTTATTCTTCTCAGAGATATTATTGCTGTGTGCAATAATTAAAAGACTCTTTAAAGAAAAGAGTAAAAATCTGAGAGGGGATATAGAGAAGAAGTGGAAACAATAGGGGATTGCTGCCAACTGTGTGTCAAACTGGAGAAACTGTCACCTAGGGAATCTCAGAGAAGATTGGGTTGGACAGTATGTGGGAAGAATCCCTACATTGAGACATCTCAAGTATTTTGAGCAGAAATACTGGCCGAGCGTTGGGACAAGTTCTAAGAATTCCATTCAACTGTGGATAATAGTCGTCATACTTTAATCAACTGATAATATCAAATAATATACAATGCGGTAAAATTGCACAAGAACCAAACCTGTGAAAGCAAAAAGTTTATAGGGGTTATTGGCTGATAATAACCAGACCCATAAATTTTTACAGAAATCAAAATGATCTCTTCACCTTTGGGGTAACTGAAGTTTCTTACATACTACTAAGTAAACAAGGCATCAAAATAGTTACTTTATTAGACCCAGTATTGTAAAACAAAACTTAACAATATTGAAAATTGTAAATAGAGCAATTATCTATATATACAACTAATAGGTTCAACTCATAGGACAGCGCAGCAGAGATAGTATTTCAGACTGGGTTTGGTGGGAATTTGACCTCAGTATTAAAAAGCATACTGAAAATTAAGTAAAACTAATTTAAGCGTGGAAGCCAGATCAATTCCAGAATTAATGGATAGTCAAGAACTAAACTAGCTAAAGTTTTTCATTGTTGTTTTTAGGTTTTTTTTCGCTCACTGGTACAAATTAGGCTTAAACTCTAACAAATGGGTAATTGAACCACTAATAATAATAAAATTAAATAAACCCTAAAAACTAGAAAATTGTGGTTTTATAGTTTTATAATGGCCTCAAGGGATAAGTAGTGAACCCCTCACCATCTGACCATTCATTATTTAAACTTGTATTGAGAGTTGAAGGTCATTCAATGGTCAATTTAGATCAGCTTGGTACAGTCTGATTAAGAAATTATGCAAATTCAGCCTATCAAAGCTTAAAACTTGCTTCAATTTGGCTGAATGATGAATGGGGAGTTCTTTTGACATTATGTACCTGTGGAGTAACGATTTAAAAAATTTCAGTCAATCCCCTTTAGAGAAATTTATTGCACCTTGAGGGACCCCAGACAAGTCTTTAAAAGGGGGTGGTCCACACTTTGGTGCTGGATGTGAACTAGTCAGTCATGGGGAGAAGCCTATAATGGACTCCTCAGGTTTTCCCACATGTTCAGGAAAATTTGACTTTCTCAACTTGGTGCTATATGCCCAGTTAGTATTTGTAAAGTGTTACCCCAATTCATGGGGTTCCACTGAGAATTGGCCAGGTTTTTGGTCAGATTCATCATTATTATTATTTCTAAAGTTGTTATCATTATTGTGGACTTGTAAATGTCTGAAATTTCCCCATTTCACCCAGTTTTGATCCAAAGCATTCTTATCTTTAATATGGGAGGGCAAATATCTGACAATCATATAAAGAAAGCAATTTTTTAAAAAGCCTCTAAATTGAATTGGGTTGCAACCATTTCTGTGATAGAAATTTCTTAAAATTCATTATTAGGGATAACATGACAAAAAGAACTTTTTTGTTACATCACCCATTACTAAAGAGAAAGTCCCTTTGGCTCTTAAAGTATTGGCGTAGCTTATAGCACCTAATAAATGAGTAGCATTTTTAAAATGGTAAGTAGGGAGAATGTCATTCAGAAGTTCAGGGGTCTTGGAATTGGCAACGCTTCCAATGGAGATCTCCTGGTGGGCGCAAAAGCCTCAACCGCCAGTAATCTGAATGGCATATCCAACCTCCCCTAAACTAGTGGAGGGGAACAAAACCATAGTAATAAACAATGGAATTGAGCTTGCTAAGAATATGGCTATCACTCCATTTTAGTAAATTTTGAGTTTGGAATATAGTAACGCTCTAGGTTTACCAAGTTCCCAAGCATTGCATTAGTATATAAAGCAATGCAGAAAGAAAGATTGCTAAAAAATAGCCATTAAAGGTAAGTTCTTAATTAAATTGGAAATAATCGCAATCAAATTTTTAGGTTAAATCTTTAGCATTACACGGCTTACTATGATAGTGACTTAGAAAAAGTATGGTGGCCAATATAATATCTTCACCTTTAGGTTCTCTATAGTTGCTTACATACTACTAAGTAAACATATGATTTAAAGGGAGTCTTTATTAATTCCAGCACTCATAAATAAAAGCTTAGTTAAATTATAAATTTCAATGAGTAAAAATATAATCATTTGGTAAGTTATTTCATGGGGAGGATGGCAGAGATAATTTCTGGTTCGGATTAATCAAAATGCCACCCAACTATACAAAAAGAAAACAATAATCAATAAAAAAATGACTTAGGCGTTGAAGCTTAATCATCACCAGATCTGATGGCTGGCCAAGAACTAAAATAGCCTGAAAGTTGAACTTATTGATTAAAAATTTTGTTTGATTTGTTAACAAATGGAAAGCTAGATTGCAATCATTGTTATGATGTAATTCCCTTAGATCTCAGCACTAAAAAGCCATGATGAACAAAACTGTTTGTAAAAAAACTCTGCCTACTGATTAATCAACACTGGCTCTTCACCTAATTTTCACTATCATTATGATAACAGGTGTTGCAATTCCACGCTCATATTAGCTATATGACCTAAACTTTGAATGGAATTTTCCATATGCTGATGATACAAACTATTCGAAATTATTTTAATAAGGAAGAATTTCTATAGATTGTCCCACTTCAATTGCCCAAAATGAGATTGGAAAATGTACTAGTACAGTCGATAGTTGTATAAGGCTCCTGATAGCAATTATGAATCCACATACTACCATTCTAAGACAAAGAAGAACAAAGAAGTTCTTGATATGATTATTCTAAGTAAGGTCCTTTGTCTTAATAAAAAGTAAACAGCACCGCAACAATATTAACAATCTAGATTTAATATCTATTATACTATAGTTCACCCAATGGTATACTATTTCCCAATTTAGGAATTAAATAAAGTTATCATCAACAATACTCAGATTGTTTATTTAGTGATAAAAAATTAGTAGAAATAAAATTAAAAAAGTTCTTTTTCCTTGATTCATATATTTATATAATATTCTTGGATCCATTCTTGTAACAGAAATTACACCTTTAGATATCTTGACCAAATTAGAAAGAAAATGCTTGGATTATATCTATAGCCTTCCATGTTCATTCATTTACACCTTCATATATTGCATTGATTAGTTTCAATAAAACTCAATTAACAAGATCGTATTGCTATCTCTATATCAATTCAGGTTTTATATTGGAAAAACATTATAAGTATCACTCTGCTTAAATTGTTTGCTTTGACTCTATCATATTTTGCCATTGGTAAAGTTTCAAAAAAAACGTTTAATTGAGGATAATTTCCAAAAAAGTATCTATTATTTTTTTCTTGACCTCAAAGGCTTTGCTAGAGAGGAAAATATGGTATTTAGGAAAGTTTGTTCCATCAAAGATATAACATTTGTCACAAAAGTACTATTTTTGCCCTACTTTTATAGGATGATGTTGCAGAATAACATATATTTTTTATAGATATCAAAACTAAAAACTCTATGATCTAAAACTAGATTCTGTAAGATTATAAGATCAAATTATTTTAGTCTATAAGTTACTATTATTAATTTAATGCACTATATCAAAAATAAGACAAACGCTGTCATTGGCCATATTATTATATTAAAATAGAGGACCACCTTACAGGCCCATGATCTATTGTAAGCATTAAATACTTATTATAAGAAATCAAAGAATTATTTCTCCCCGTAAAAGCTGCCACTCTAATATCTTATTTTAAGACAGCGTCACAGATTAATAGTTAAATATTAATCTTTATGTTTAGCTAAAACCTATATGACTTAATGAAGCATACCCTTAAATTTTGCTTTAAATAAGAAAGTAGATTAGAAACCTGTTTTACTTCTACCCTAACACTTAGTGGTTTTTGTTAAAGAGTAGCAAAAAATATGATAAAAAAGGAGCTTCAGGTTATGGCAAAATTAAACTTGTGGGATAAATTTTTTTGTAGTTATGGCTCTTGTGATAAATGATATTGTCAGGATTTGCCCTAGTAGGTGCAAGTCTCAACCTTGTGCCCATGATATATTTACTTAACTAGGCTTTTTAGCCTATATATATTATCAACTAAACAATTCTAATTTTAATGGGATTAAGCCCAAGATTACTGATATTAATTTACAAAGCATATAATTGTTGACATCGCAGAATTTACAGCTATACAAATTTGGGAAAAATCACCCCATTAGTGCTCAACTGGTTGATTTTTAGGGAAGAATGCCTGAGACAATTAGTTATCCATCTTGATATTGAGCCTGAGGATATATTTAATATTTATCTCCTCTATTAACCCTATTAACCACCCTATTCCACAAACTGCGCCTCATTATCTTTTGCTTAATAGTAGCAGATAACATAAACCGCTTAACTGTGTTACCATTATTGATCTCAGTCTAGCCTCTAATAACTCCCAACCTACTAGAACTCTAAACCTGGACTGTGTTACCACCTCCTGGATTCCAAAATCTCCTCCAACCTTACAAATGGTATTCGTCTATCACTCATCATATTCCTAATATTCCCTTAATACTTTACATAGTATTAACTTTTTCTTAATAAAGTACTTTTACAGTAGATTACCCAATGCTATAAATTTGTCATTATTCAATAAATACACCGGCTGGATTTTTACACAGGGCTAAACCCACTGAGCAATAGGAACAAATGATATGATGATTGTTGCCCTCAAAAACAACAGAATAACTTTAAATAAATATGGAGCACTTGCTCCCACAACCTCTTTAATTAAATGTACTTAATACCTCAGATTCTTCTTATTCCGCTTACTCTATAATTACTTAACAACAACCTTTTTTAATCATCTTGTCTCGCCTATATTGTAGTGACTTCAGATGCTACAAATCTTATGGCTTAGTATTCTAATTAGCCATATCTTATTGGCTCCATCAATTCTTCATTTGTTAATTTCACAATTGTCTAATTTGAGGTGGTTTCCCAATAACTCAATATTGCCTCACTTTGAAGCACTCAAATTACCATTACTCATATCAAATCTTGATGGATTACATTCATTCTATCATAATAACTTCAGGCTTATCATCCAGTCATATCAAATTCACAACATTACCCCCTCCTTGACTGGACAATAAGGATTCTGTTGTTTGTACACCTGGAGGAACTTTTCATGAACTCAGTTTATAATCTGACTGCTAGTAGGTTCCTTGATAGTATATGCATCTATACCAGTCTTCTCAATGACTTTGAATTGCCCAATCCATATACTGGCCAGCTTATGTTTCCACCAAAACTGTTTTGATCATAGAATAGGACCATGTCTCCATCTTGAACTGTGCTAGGCTACTTCACCATATCTGATTGGAAGCCTGGCTTTTTATTCTCTTGTCTAGTCTGAATGAGTACGCTTTGGTTTGTAATTTAATCTGCGTATTCATTAGGACAGTCAGATAGTGTTGCAGATCCATACTGCCAATGTCCTCTACACAAGCATATAAGAGCGGGCAGCGTGGGGTGCCATCCATAAAGAAATTGGAATAGGCTTTTTCCTGTGGTGAAATGATAACAAATATTATAAGCAAAGATGGTGTTGGACTAAAGGGAGTCCAGTCTGAGGGTCAATATGCTACTAATTTATGGAGTATGTTCACTAAAGTCCATTGCACCACTCCACCATTCCATTAGATTCAGGATTGTATGGGATTGTCAAAACCCCTTGGATGGTCATTAGCTCATTAAGCTTTGGAAGAATGTTGGAAGTGAAGTTAGTTCTGTTGTCAGTAAGGATGAACTGGGGACAACCATGTCACTGAATTATAAACTCCATGACAAACTTGGCCACCGTTAGCACCCCTAAAACACATATTGACTGCACCTCAACCCACTTGATAAAGTGGTTGATTGCTACCAAGATGTATTTGGACTGGTTTGCCCCTGTTGGTAAGGGACCCACAACATCAATTAAAATGGTGTGACAGGTGAAGTGTGGCTTCACTAACTGGTATGAAGTCTTTTATTGGAATGGCTTTTCCACATGGCACTGTGATAGGAGGGGATAATATCAAGTACATTAAAGTTCTTGCTTTCCCAGTAATACCAAGGTCACAATAATTCCATGGCCTTACATACTCCACCATGTCCAACTGCTCAGTGTGCACTCATAATAATATTTGGGCGGGTGGAAGGTCTTGGAATATTCATGGTAGTGTCCCCTATCCGCTTATACAATTCTCCACTTTTCTAGAATGTATTGGCCCATATTTCATCCAATACCTTGATGGCTGGGGGCGATTCATCATTTTACTTGCCACTAAGCATCTTATTGAACTTGATATTGCTCAAATCCGCCATAACTGCAACTGTGGGTAATCTCAATAAACAATCAGCATTCTGGTGTTTTGCTCCAGGTCAATGAAAATTTTTGAAATTGTAGGCCTGCAATCTAAGAGCCCATCGGGCTAGACGCCCTTCTGGTTCTTCAAGATTTTGTAACCAGCCTAGCAAGGCATGATCCGCTACAATTTTTGAATTTTACCCCATGCAAGTACACCTAAAATTGTTTATAGGTGTAGATCACTGCTAAACACTTGCACTCAGTCACAGTGTAATTGCGTTCATGGCTGTTCAAGCTATGACTGCAATATGCTACAGGATTCTCTTCCCCTTCCTCATCTTTTTGGGATAGGACTGCTACTACAGCAGAAAGGGATGCATCCATCCTGAGCAATGAACTCTTTTTAAAAATTGGGAAGCGTAACACTGGTGCACTGGTTAACACCACTCAGCATATCAAAAGCACATAACTGACATTCAGTCCATTTAAAAGTAGTGTCCTTTTTAACAACTCAAATAGCGGGCCCTCAATACAGCTGAAGTTGGGAATGAAGCGCCAGTAATAGCTGACCATTCCCAAAAATACCTGTATATTCTGTTTGATGTTGGGTGGAGTCATTTTACGTATAGATTCCACCTTGGCTGGTTGAGGTCGTAACCCTGTGGCATCAACTACAAAACCCATTTACTCCAGCTGGTCCTTAAAGAAGTGACATTTCTGAGGTTTAATCTTTATGTTGGCCTTAGAGAGCTGGTGGAATACAGCTTCTAAATGATCGAGGTGTTCAGAGAAGGTTCAGGAGAAAACATTAATGTTGTCAAGGTATAGAAGGACAAATGACAATTTTAGGTCCCCTAGAATCATATCCATTGCTCGTTGAAACGTAGCTGGGGCATTACACAGCCCTTGTGGCATCCGAGTTGGTTGAAAAAAAACCTTTGGAAGTGATTACAGCGCACTTTTCCAACTCTGCCAATGGCAACTCGATTTGCCAGTAACCTGAGATCAGGTCCATAGCCGAGAAGAAATGGGCTCCCCCAAGCTGATCTAAATCATCATCAATCAGTGTTAAGGGACAGGAGTCCTTTTTGGTGATGTTGTTGAGCTTCTGGTAGTTAATTACTACCCAATTAGTACCGTCCTTCTTTTTTACAATCATAATGGGTGAAGCCCATGGACTCTTTGACGGATCAAGCATCCCTTGCGCTAATAGCTTGTTGATTTCCTCATTTACTACTCCTTCTGGCACCCTTGACCGGCGGATTGGACTTGACCTGATGGGAGGGTGATCTCCAGAGTTCAGCCTATGAACCACCCCCTCGCGCATCCTAAATTGTGGTCATTGACAACAAAAATCTCTTTATATTTTTAAAATAAAGCGATTGCCCTATCCTTCTATGGTTCTGACAGCTCCATTAATTTGACATGCAATACTACTGCCATTACATTGAGCTGCAGTTTGAAAGGCAGACCAAATTCCTCCAATGACCCAAAGTCATGAACTGAACTAACTTCCTCAAAGGGGATTAAGTGTAAATATGCCACTATTTGGTGGCGGCGGATTTGAAGTGGTACCGTTTGTAAATTTGCAAGCAAAACTTTGACTTCCCCCTGCCTAGGTAATATAATACCTGGGGCTACGTGAGGCTCAAACCGCGACTGCTGATATGGCCCAATAACTTCCCCATAGAGGCCATCAGGAACTTCTATCACCAAGTCAGTGTTTACTATAACTTGATGCCCAGATGGAATAGATATAGGTCCAGCAGCCTGGAGTGGAAGCCCTTTATATTAATAAATTTGTTGTGGAAGGGCCCAGTTTTTGCCCTTTAACTGATGGTAGCGCACTGGGATTACTCCGTCACTATATGCTATATTGATATTCCCCATATGCACCAAATCATTTGGCACTCCGCTAGAGGTAAAGTGAATTGGGATCCTCTGACCCAATATTTCAAAAGTCTGGTCCGTCATATTGATAACAGTCCCATAGTGTTGCAAGAAGGCGGTTCCAATTAGCAGATCATAATTGCTATTTGGTAACACTATAGCTGGGGCTACCACAACAATAGAACCAAAACTCAACAGAAGCACACTATATGCTCCCTCAGAGACTGTGTTATCCGCTCCAACAGTTCCATATACTACCCGTTGGTCCACGTCCAGTTTTAATGATAATTTGGCCACCAACTTAGTGGAGACTATATTGACAGAAGCATCTGTATCTATGATGGCACAGACATGGATTTTAGCTACAACCAGGTCACAGTAAGTACATTCAAAGTAAGATGAATCTTGACTGTAAATAACATAGACAATTATGGCATTTCTGTTTCCAAGAAAACCCACAATTTCCTCGCCAATACTGGGGTATTGTTTGATAATAGTATTGACTGGATGAGCGACGCTTACCACTTTTAAGAAAGGGGCATCAGAGGAGGGGTCCAACTTTTCAGGTGAAACTTGATCAAACATCTGGCAAGCATACAGCTCAACCTGCAACTGGGACCTCTCTTCCGCCATAGCCACAGACTGCACACATGTCAAAATATTCACCCCTACAACTGGCTGCTGATATAATACTGACATACTGGCCAAGGGAGCTTCCACCCGATATACTAGGGTTGGTACAAGTGGGATGTTTGGGTTTATTATAGCAGAGATAGAGAGTCCCATCTCTACTCCGCTCTGACTTTTCCCTGGCAGTACTGTTCTGACTGTACACAAGAGACCTGTTGATTGGAGCACCATCAGGCCATGTGCCCTCGTCGACTGCATTTGAAACAGCTGAACCCATAGGGCCCATATCCCCAATTAATGTGAAACAAGCCACGTCGAGAGTTGGGCTGGACGTGATAAGTGGAAACAGGGGTAGAGAAATAGTTGAGCCAGTGATAATACTCAGGTATGGGGCGGATTTTTAACTGCTGCGGGTAGCTTTGTGGAATGTGAACTGTACTAGCAGAGTTTCCCATGTAAGATGAATTAGCAGTTATGGCAGGATGATTCCGCCCAGTATTAGGTGGAGGGAAAAAGGCAGATGTATGGTGAAAAAAACTGAAAAATATAAGCAATGGTACATCTTCATCCAACAGCGAGGCCATAACAATATGTAACTCCCAGTATGGCTTTACAGCAGAAGTCATTGCAAAACATATGTCTGCTTTGGATAAAATTCCAGTCCCAATTAGCATGTGAACTTCCGCCATAAATTTCTCAGCAAACATGATTAGGGTCTCATTCCGCTGAAACTTGATGGGCAAAAATTTGGCCTTCCGCTGGGACATCTTTGCAGTTCCACTGAACAACCACAGCACTGTATCTTTGACTCCTTGGTATGTAATAGAGCTTCCAGAAAGGTAACAGATGACTTGATCAGCACTTCTGACGTCCAAGGTAGAAACCAACAGTTTTACACTCCGTTGATCTGAGACACCTTCAGTTGTAATTTCAAATCGCTTAAAGAACCCAGGAATATTTCCTTCTTGATTGAATGGGGGCAGCTTATTACACCAAACCTCCTGGAGAAGCTCATCTTGTTTTTTCAGAACAGTGTCCAAAGTTAGTCTTAGTTCCACATAGGCAACTGACCCAGAGTGCTGAGAAAAATTTTCATCAATGAAACATTGATGTGTCATATCTGGCAACTAAGATTTTATCATTTATATCTGATCAATGGGCCCCCTGTAGTGAGCACCACTGTTATAAAATTTGGCGGTATTCAATAAATACGCTAGCGGATTTTTGCACAGGGTTTAACCCACTGAGCAATAGGGACCAACGATATGATGATTGTTTCCCTCAAAACAACAGAAAAACTTCAAATAAATATAAAGCACTTGATCCCACAATCTCTTTAATTAATTGTACTTAATACCGCAGATTCTTCTTATTCAGCTTACTCTATAATTACTTAACAACAACCTTTTTTGATCATCTTGTCTCGCCTATATTGTAGCAACTTCAGATGCTATGACTCTTAAGGCTTAGTAAATTTTATTTGCCATATCTTATTGGCTCCATCAATTCTTCATTCGTTAATTTCACAATTGCCTGATTTAAGGAAATTTCCCAATAACCCAATATTGCCTCATTTTGAGGCACTCAAATTAACATTACTCATATTGAATCTTGACGGATTCCATTCATTCCGCCATAACAACCTTGGGCTTGTTGTCCGGTCATGTCAAATTCACAACACCCTATATACTTTATTTACTTAGTTATAATTTATTTTAATTTTTAAAGTCTCATCCAACCTTACATACTTTAAAGCCCCAACTCCAAAAGATCACGCCTTAATTGTTTCCCTCCTGCCGTTGTCTGACAGATACCCTGTTTTCTCATAGTCATACTATAGTTGTAATAGAAATGACCTTTCCTATTATTGATCCCTTAAAGTATATTCCTTAAGGATTTTGTTAGAATTTTGGTATAGTATATGGGCTTAAATACCATACATGCTTATTGTGGGCAAGGTTGCCAATATCATAAATTGGTAGTCTTAGCCATCTAACACAACTGGCAGTGAGCTATTGGAGAACTACAAGAATTAGACTTGATTGTTGCAATGGTGTTGAATTTTGGTCTTATTCCGATAGATGGTTCTTCTTTTGTGGTATGGTGGAGTTTTGAGCATCTATTGTATAAGGACAGTAACTCAGATGGTGACTATAGTTAGAATGAACTCCTTTGTAATAGAACTTGAAAGTTGTCTCTCCTGTTGTTACTTGGAAGATGGCACGCTGCCCTTGATCTCACTGATCCCAAGTAAATGCTTGACTTATTACAACTTTTGAGTAGTAAACACAAAAAGATATAAGTTAAACTATAAACTAGTGGTAGTTGAATGTTTTTTATTAGCATCAACTTGAAAGTAATATATAGGGTTTGATGTTCACCACATCTTACCCATGACGTCTCATTTCTAATGGCACTTGAACAAAGTAACACGTAAAATGTTCATTTGAGGGTCTACAAATACTTCAACTTAGGGCATCTTGCTCAGCCTTAGGGTCAGTGTAAATAACGGCATCATTCTCAAGATGGCGTTTTGGACGTGTCTGCAAATAGCTGAACTGATTATCTTTCACAAGTAATTGGCAGCACATATCAAGGCGATTCATATCACTAATTAGTAATTAATTTGATCAAAAACTCGACTAACACTTAAAACTAATTTTGACATAGACCAACAAAGCCCACGTGCCCAAGTTATTAAGAAAAAACTTAATATTAAGCTGACCTAGCCAACAAAGCCCTTGAGCCCATGTCATCATAGCTGAATATTATTAAGTGAAATCATTAGACCATGAATCCCAAATCGGATATACTTAGGATATTTTTGGTTTATAATAACCAACAATTTAGATCCAGTCAACCATTCAACAAATGGGAAAGACTCAAGGCCCTACTTTCCATGACAGCAGATTAATTAAAAGAATGGATAACCATCTTGATACATGGAATTTATTGGTGGTTGCCCTATTTAGACATTGGTGCAATAATATTATAGATTCCAAGTCTCCTAGGGTATCACAAAAGCTAAAAGAGAATCCAAAATCTAACAGGTTTAGTGTGTGGCAATGACTATGCCATGCTGGACTATGTCATATGGCATACTTGTAATGAGTGAACAAACAGTACTCAAATCTCTGTCTTTGACAGGAGTCAAGGTGTAGGGCATCTGTGCCCATCTTGCCTCTGGTTGCCCACGCTGACATTGGAAAGGCTACCAAGGTTTGTGGTATCTTCTTTTACCTGGTGGTCCCAGGTCTATATGTGTCATATGCAACTCAGTCATGGACAAGCGACTGCACACAAGGAGTTTAAAAGCCAGCTACCCCTTTCACCCAAACTGCAATTAAAAATAAACTTAGTATATATGTGCTTGGGTTAATCATAAATGACCTCTATCCTAAGGGAATAAATGATATATATTTAGGATGAAGGAGAGCCATGAAATGTGACTGAATCCTGACTTAATAGTCCTTGCAAGGGATAGAATAAGATAAAAAATTAAGCTTAATGTGCTTAAAGAATCCCTGGCAATATAATGATCATCTGATTTGTTATTAGATAGACTTAAATTCATATAGAAATTAGGATAATATTTTCATTATTTTCTAAAAGTATCAAATCAAAAAAATCTTATTGGAACTAATGTAATTGTGGCTGGTAACGTATAATAAATACTAAGTCTTAACCTTAGGAAGGGCATGCTATATCAACTGACTATTATATTACCCCTCAAAAAAATAATCTCAGTGCGCGCTATCCAAGTCCATTGTGGTGAAGATCATAAATTAGAAAGAAATATTTTTTAATTCTTAAAAAGGAACTTGAGGAAGTCAAATAGAAATCTGGGGTTCCTGGATCAAAAAGGGGATTCCCTGGAGGTCTCCTGGCAACTTAAAAATAACTGAATGTCCAGAAGTTCAAACTACGCCCCCTTCTTTGTTGGAAGCTATACACAGATAAAAGAAAATTTTTATTACCCTTGATGATGCTTGGGATATTGTCAGAGGACTATTTTTTTGTATTAAATATTAATCACAACCCACCTAGAATCTTATAATCCTGAAATGACATAATGGGCAGAACTCTTAAGTCCTCTGTAATTGATGCTTAGACGTTGTATTCCAACTTCACAGGTCAGATGCACCAAATTAAAACTATCTTAATACAGGTATTTTTTATTTAAAACCTATTTATTCATAATAGTTGTAATCAAAGTTAATAGAGGAAGCACATTGTACCCTTTTAATACTGCCAGTGGATTGGAGTCTTGCAGTAGTCATCTGGGTGGTCGTTTAAGTCTTATGAAAAACTACTTGTCAAAATACAAAAATTCATTTAAAACAGAAGTCTCTTGACTATAAACAAAAATTCTTTACTATTGATGTATAACAACTGGTAACTTAACATGAACTCAGGAGAAAGGCATTTGTATAATACTTTGAAGTCAAGGAATCTATAGACTAAGCCTTTATGATTTTACCTTCGTAGTATTCAGATAATAACAACGAGGTGCTGAAAAATGGTCAAGGATAAATAAAACCCCTAATAAAAACGCATTTGTACTGGCGCTGAGGCAAAGTAGAAATAAAATAATTGATTCAAGTTTAAAAAGGCACAGGGCCAAGTTAAATTGATGTTGATTAGTGATTCAGGGCTTAGCTCTGGTAGGATGGCGAGGGATCAATCATAATGTTGATATTACTACTAAAGGTAATATCCCCAACAAAGATATATAGTAACTTTTAGCTACAATGCGGCCTAATAATAATTACAGCAACCAAATACTGTAGATTAACATTTTCATAAGGACAAGATCAATTAAAGTCTCATTATGATTAGCTAAACATATAAATCAAGCAAATGAATATTTGATCAAAGAATTTTCAAATCCCACCAATTACTTCAAAATGACCAAGCATTGAAGAATAAAAATGATTTGGGTGATTTGAGTCAATGAGAATTAGTGACCAATTAAACTAGATCTCTACTGGTATTCTTCAGGAACTTAACGTACACTTAATTGATTAAAAATTCTTAGTGAGATCTTTCAAAGCTTAAACATCAGTGAATCCCTTTCAATGATCTCAAAGGATCCTTTCGTGATGTGCACCAAAACTGTTAGTCCATACATAATGATTATCATAGTATAGAACCAACTCAATGGCAAAGGTATGTAATTTACATCATTCCTCATTATCATGTTCTTGTTTCTTACTTTTATGTTATTGTTTTAAAGTAGGCTTTGGGCTTCAACTTTTTGGGATTTTTGAGCTTTATAGTTTAAAGTGGAACTCATATTCTCTTGAACACATGAATATACCTTAGGCAGGATTGCGAAATGTTCATGTTAGCTGAAATGGTGATCAAAGATTTTTTATTCAAAGTCAATATTATAGAAAACACATATGAGGTAGAAAAGTTTTTCAGCTGGATAAGTTACCATAGTCAACTTTAACATTAAATCAATAACCGTATCATTTACTCATTCCCTGGAGCCGTTGGTCAAAAAAGATAGGGCGTATATAATACATATTAGATTTCCATCAGATCATTAAGCTTGTGTCATAAATGAGACATAAACTTGACCCATTATCTGTTAAGATGAATTTTGGGCATTCATGCTGCTATAATATTTTACAAAATAAACTTAGATGTCATTATGGCGCCTAAATATTTGATTTTTTGACTTTGACCAATAGGTGAAGTGATTGATGGTCACAATTATATATTTTATTTGGCCCTTACTATTGGTAAGTTGGCCTGCAATGTCTATTGAAACATTATGCCAAGTGAATTGGGATAAACAATTGATAGGAGATGGCCTTCATGTAGTTAGCTTCTGCTTGACATTCCTTAAAACAGTTGAAGGTCTCATGAATATTGAAAGGCATCAATTCCCCTAACGACGCTGCTTCAACTTCTGAAGCGTCTTCTTAGATCTTTCATACCAAATACCTTTTAAACCCTAATGAAGTCGCTTACTCCATTGACCTTGATATTTGATACTGCTGTTCACTAAGATTTGATTATTTCAAATTTTGACATTATTATCAACCTCTAATTTTTCTAAAATGCGTTAGATCTCCTCTGATGCTTTGTCATAATGTTGAGTTACTATTATGTGAGATTAATAGTCAAATTGAAGCTAAGAACACAATTGGAAGCCAGGAAAAACAGTAAGTATTTATTCATGTTTTATCTCAGTATGGTACAAGAGTTATAGATTGTAGGCTTGAGATTTAAATCCTAGCATGTTAGCTGCCCTTCCACCTCAGTAAGATTCTGTAACCAGAAAAGTTTGGCGTGGTAAGTTACACTGTTAAGTAAACTCCATGTACATAAACCAACATTTGCTTTAAGCGTAGATTATAGAAAAACACTCTTTCTCTGCCACTATATAAATTCAGATGCAAAAGTCAAAAGTATGTCTATAAAAAGCCACTGGGTACTTGATTCCCTTATCATCAGTTTGGGATAACCTGTCCCTAGAGCAATGACAAACGTGTCCATTTGAATGATAAATGAGGTTTCATTTTCAAATATATGGATATAAGCGCCTTGGTGAGGGAACCTTCAGGTTATCAAAAGCCAATTGGCAGTTCACCTCTCACTTAAATTGAACAATATTTTCAATAAAAAAGAGGCTCACCAATAACACTCAAGATTTCTAGAAATTAGCATTAGTAGCTAATTATTCCAAGGAATATCTGGATGTCTAACTTGCTAAATGGCCGTATAGGCCTTTTAGAAGCTAAAATATATCTTTCTGGCGCCATAAGCTATGTTTATCAATGACAAACCCATTGAGGTCTAATTGTTCTTCAAAGAAGTTGCACTTTTACAACTTGATTTTAAGGTTGGTCTTGGTGAGGCGGCTGAAGTTTTCCTCCAAACGTTTAAGTGATCATAAAACATTCTGGAAAAACTTTATATATTACTTGAGTATACTGGCATGCAGGATGTTTCTAGTTTGCGCAAAACTTATCCATGGGCCACTGAAAGGCCATGGAGTGTAACACAACACTTGTAGCAACTTAGTGGGGTTGGTACAATCCCTGGGCCATAATCATGGCGATTTTCTTCTATTTTATAATTTGGAAGCTCGATCTACCAATAGGCTAATATTATAAAAATGGCCAAAATGTCTTCTACAGAGCCCAAGCAGTCAAGTGCATTGTCAATGCAAGCTAAGGGATAGAAGTCCTTTATTAACTTTCTCAATCTTACTAAATTAGTTACCAAAATATTTGACCTGCTTTTTTATAGGAATACTAGGGAGACCCAAGAAATTTTAGAGGAAACTAATACTAACAATAATACCAATTGATTAATATTCTGGTTTACAATATCATCATCCGCCTTCTAATGTCTAGTTGGATGCAGGAAATTGATATGGTGTTTCCAGTACTGTAATGGTTAACATGTTACGATAAAAGCGTGCCAAGAGAAGATTGGTCTGTATTTGGGGTCTTAAGCAACCTCAAAAGCAAACATAGACTACATGGATGAATCCTAAAAGTGGAAATTTAGTCATGGAGAATGGAATTGGAGTTTGATATTCTATATGTTACTGATAATGAGATATAATATCCTATTATTGTTAGACCTACTGCTTCTGCCCAGTTGAGAAGAAGTTTTCACCATATTTTATTCTTTAATTGGAGTTAACAGGTGGGCTTATCATGTCAATAATCTCTAGTGGCACATTATATGTTATTGGTAGATAAAATAAATCCATAGACTTTTTTATATATTCTTATGTGGAATATATTTAAAATAAAACAAACAACCTACCATTAGAAGGGTGCTGGGTTTTGAGGTTAGACATAAAAAGATCTTAACATGAAAATAATCACTATTCTTTAAAGATCTGAATGGTTTTAATGGCACATTTCAATACTAAATTTAAAAAAAATTATATGCCTTAATCTAAAAAGGGATTGATTTCAGTTACAAATATTAATCTTGCTTTGGAGCCATTCAAACTTATTGATTTTTTATTTTCATTGTTTGCCCTTTTCATCTGAACTAGAGCTTATAAAGGATTTGTATAACGTAATAATTTCATCTGGCGTCAACCCAGTTATCATGTTTTTAAACATGAGGATACCAATATTGGAGCCCTCATTTTAAATAGGGGTTTAGTGTCTGAAGAAACCATCTTGTAGATTTCAAAAAACAGCATAGAAATGACTTACTTTATGCACATAATGTTATGTAGTTTCAGAAATTTAAATGTTTTTTTCTAGATTTGAGTTGGAGGTTGGGGTGGACAAACAAAGGATGGGCCGCTACTACCCATTTTTAATCTAGGGTGTACCCTATATTAGTGAGTTAGATGAGGGTAGAGCCTTGAGGATAGTGCTCTTCTTACTTATTAAGGGGTGAAAGGTTCTATCCAGATTAATGGATGGAGCTCTCATGGTCTAACTAATTAGATTAAGACTGACCATATTTGCTGAGTGTATTAATGCCCAGTGAATAGACCAAAATGCTAAGGGCTCAGCTGACCTGAAGACCTGATGTTGAGACGTTATATAGGGTAATTGAATGGCAAACCGAATTAAATGCATACCAAAGACCCCATAGCAAACCACATAACTATAATAAAGTGACCGCAGGTCTTTCTGGGGCAGCAAAAAAGAATTGGATAGGCAGAAAGGACGACCATTTCTCCTATCTTTGCAGTTTATGGCCATTGGTAACAGTCCCAGTATATTATGAATTTTCACCAAACTACTGATGATACTAAACTCAATTGGGTATAACAAACTAGAATATTATATGTTACCAAATTTGTGTACAAATCAAATTGATTTGATTAGAAACCAGGTGTGTGCAGGAATCATTCTTCAAAACAAGAAATGGAACAGACTGCTTTGCAGAGTAATAAATTGTATCAGAACGGCAGACTGGTTTTATTGATATGAAACAGGAAAAATGACCTTTAAGATGGGTTCCCCAGATAAGCCAACATCTGGAAACCTCTTTTATGTTTGTCAGGCAAACGTTACACACTAAAAATTGTTTATCAAAATTAAATGGTTGGTAGGCTCCATTTTAGATAGATTGCGCTGGGCCAGTGGTGAGTCAGTGAGTCAATTTGGGCAGTTTAACTGGATTTTTTAACGGTGGATTAAAAGCTTTTTGAATCAGATTGTGATAAACCAGTGGTGGGATAGTGGGGTGAATTCAGTGATTGGGAATGGCTTTTGTGAACGGCGGGTCAAAGAGCCCCTTGTTAATCATATTGCGCCAGACCAGTGGTGGGTCATCAGGTGAAATCCAGCTGTTGGAAATATACTTTGTAAGCAGTGGATTGAAAAGCTATTTTAAGGCATAATTTCTTCATGACTTTTGCTAAGGTGTGGCAAACTTCTGTATCAATGAATCAGAATATTCACTTAGTGGCTATTGAACCTTTAACGCATATAGCATTATCTTTGCCAGATTTTAAGAAAAACAGGTGGAAACTAAAGAATTTGGTGGAATCCACAGAGAACAATTGGGAGGTAATAACTTTATTTAGAAATTTTCAATACAAATAATGAACCATTAACAGACCTTAGGAGGGGCTGTTGTCTTTATAGTAAGGGGGAGGAAAAGGTTAGAAGATGGCTTGGAACTAGCCCAGCGTAGGCCCTTTTTCTGGTGGATTTCATAGGTTGATTTTGGAAGAGCAACTTGAGTTGAAGGATTTTTCAATAAGTGAGTACAAACACAAAAAGCTCTGACAGCAATTATCAAAATTGGCAGCTGAGCTAGTTTGATAGAACTAAACTTGAGCATTTCACCCAGATTGTTTAACATATTCCACTTTATAATAGTTGATTCTACCAGTCAAATAATATTAAAAATCCCTGATGTTAACAATTGACTTGGATCAGCTATCCACAATCTGTAATTACATAATGCTTGATTTGATTCTACTTCTCTGACTTGGTAAACAGTTTTCAATTTTTGAGGCGAACATTCACATTCTAGCGGGGTGGGGAATGACAAACTGGGGGTGTGATGAGTCTTGGGGCCCAGCTGGTAGCCTTTTTTGCGCTACCTACCTATAGACAATTATTATTTACTACATGGGAAAATGTTGAGAAAGGGGATTTTGTAGGGTGATCCTTAGGGCCAGAGCAGTGACTAACACTCAACAACATGAGTCAGGTAGCTCAATTGTAACAAAGGTTCTAATGGTGCCTTTGGTCCCCTTTTGCGCTTGTAGGAGAACCTTTTATGGTTAAAAAGAGAGGATGGGTCTCTAGATTTACTTGAACTGAGAGCCTTACATAACACAGCTTGCAAATAACCCAAGTTAAATTGATTCTTGTAAAGATAATAATATATTGCAAATGTGGCCAGTGAATGGACCTTTTCATCTTCAGTTAAGCTAAAATGTCTTTCTCAAAGTATCAACAAATCAAACATAATGCCATTTCTTACCTTCAAGCTCAAGTTCATTCATATTACCAAAACCATTGATAGTCTCTACTTTGTTGAGTGAAAAAATATGAACAAAAATAACAAAATTAACGCTACTTGATCTGAATAAGGTAAGAATATAAATTATCTCAACACATATGGATTTTGCCAAGGTCTAAAGTGAAAATCCCAGCCATGGCAACGAGTTTCAAAATTGATTGTCAAAATGGTACAATATTTCTCTGTATAATCCTTGGAGAGTTTTCTAAAAAAGTTTTGTTTACCATTATAATTTGGTTGCTCTACGAGTTAAATTTTTTCTCTTATAAAATGCCCTTTGATTCTAGATCTGGTTGAGAAGTTGATTGGTTTAGCTCCAAGCTTTGTGATAACTAGTAGAGCTCTGTCATACTTTTAGATGATAATAACAAACTCCTGATTTGGGTTTTAGCTGATATACTTACTATTATAAAATAGTGGAAGGTAAAGACCAAGTTTTTAAATTATTTTCGCCAAAAGCATCCTAGATCCCATAGGTCCTACCTATAGTGGTTTCAATAAGAAAGTCATAAATTCGTTAGTAAAACTATGGTAGGAGCTGATAATACAATTGAACTAAAACGCAGCGGTAGTGCACTATAAACTCATAAAGATGTTGTATTATCCATGGCTCTGTATTATCGCGATTGGTCAATATCAGGTGCAACGCTGGGGATCTTCCCTTAATTTACTGGACAAGATATTAGTTTGTGCATCATTGTCCATGATAGCTCTTACTTTGAGCTTAATACTGTAATATTGATATATATGTACCCAGAATAGTAAGCGCCAGCAACATTAAACTGACATCTAGAGTGTTTCTTGACCTAAATTGATTGTAGGCTTCACAAAGTAGTGGCCATGATTCCTTTTGAGCCCCAATTATTGTAGCCATGCGGACCCCCATCCAACTTTGGTGTATTATCAGAATTAGATGGAGTCTCTTGTTGTTATCATTTCTTAACTTAAGGATTCACTTTCCTTTTATGCGCTAAAAAATTTCTCATATTATCTGAAGCCAAGTGATTACAGTTACCAATCTATCATAGATTACTTGATGTAAAGATTGTGGTAAAGTGCCATGTTATCCTTTTGCAATGCATTATAAAGTAAATGATAGTTGATTATAATATTATTAGTGATTTTATTAGGTTGGCAGAAGTAGAATATCCACTTTCTTCGCACCACCCTTACCAAGTCATTAATTTCTTATTAACTACATAAATTGTGGGTTTTGCGTAAATAGTAGGGCAGCAATTTACATAGTACACTAGCTTGTTGCACAAGAAAAGTGATTTGATTGATCTCTTGTTTATCAAAGCAAAGGCTGTATGCCTTTGTAGAAACCTTTTTTATGGGAGATGTGTCTTTTGCATATTTTGAAAAACTCATATAAATTTTGATTAGCCTCAAAAGTAAAGATGCTTTAGTGGATATAGCAACTACATGAGTAATGAAAGATCATTAATAACAGCTAACAATAGCCATTATAATTCCTTGTTTTGCACAAATCAGAAAAAGGCAATTATAGTTTCAAAGTTATTTGAAACTTTCTCTGACTAGTAACTCTTAAGTATCAACGTAAAATTTTTGACAAAAGCCATGACTCAATCATATCAGTTAAAAGAGAAATAAAAGAATGACATCTTCCTTATAATCATCCATTACGGCTTTGGATCCTGCGTGGGATATCTTTGGCATCTTGGTAATTCAAGCTGACTTCAATTAGCTTTGGAATTGCCTACTCTTGACTTTTATAGTCAAAAACATTAAGCTCGCCAGTTTAGTTGTCTTAAAAGTACCTCTAATGCTAATTTCATACAGGACAATGAAATTATGTATGTTTTTATTTTTATCAAACTTTGGTTACTTTATCAGAAAAAAAGAAAGTTAACATCCATTAGCACAGGACCATGAAGCCTGAAATTCTTCCATTTAATCCTCTAGGTTTGAACGTGGAAATGGAACAAAACTAACTTGGACTGTCGAAGTGGCTTAAGGTGAGGCTACCTGGGAAATGCGAGCAAAAGTTGCCAAGATAGAATGAGTTGGAGGCGTTAAGGATTTTCTAGTTGGGATAACTGGACAGTTGAATTGCAAAGAATACGTATAGTCAAAAAAGATGTATAAACTATAGGCAATTGGTATAAAAAATTGCATCTAATTGCATGAAGCTTTGGAGTCAGATAGGTTACTTGTATTAAAATGTACTCAGGGGTTAATCACTGTCCTGAATTTGTTTATTCTTACAATAGGCATACCTACTTTCTTGGCGAAATTGGCTTAGAACTATTGAAATAGCGATGCTCCATTTTATATGTTTGCTCCACCTGCTCAAATCTCTGGTTAGAAGTCAAGATGTAGAAATTCAGATATTTCATTTTATTTCATTGGTATTATATTTTGGGTTATTCAGGGATTTAAACTCTTTGTAAAGGTCAGTGTCTTAGCAAACAGCCCCCCAAGATCCTGCTTAAGGCTATTAAAGCGGCATTAGATGTCATTGGTATTTCTATCATATTGGTATCTTAGCAATTTATGTCAACGTAATTTCTGAGTGTTGCCAAGTGGTCCTCCATTATGTCTCTAGGATGATAAATGGATTAAAGTAATTATTCTGAGTCTGAGGGTCAGCCGCTTCAGCATGGCGATAATCTTACAAACAATTCATCACACTAACATTGGCTCCCAGAATTTCAAAAAGTAAGCATTTTAGATAGCACCAAATGTTGAGATTGGTACATAGGCGCATAATTCTAATTGCACGGTTCATTGCACTGAACTAAAAAGATAGCTGTACTAAGACAGATACCTTTAAAATAAAAAACCTATCTATCCATAACAGTATAAACAAAAAAGGGAAACAAACTGTAGTCTTTTATAGTTACCAGTGTATTTGAGGATCGTGGTATTCATCATAATGGAAGTTTGTAGAATAGGAGAACCTAATTGTCATAAAACCAGATTCTCATCCCAAAAGTCAGTACCTTTATTATAAACACTATATTCTCTAATTCCTAATATTGTAAACAATAGTAACTTATAAGGACTCAGGATTTTGGTTATGTTACATAATATTATATAGTATTAGTGGGGACTAACCCAAGAGGGGACATCCACGCTTTTATATTTGATGGTGGAACAAAAAAAGTAAAAAGAAATTAACTTCCAATATGGCGCTTTGGCGATTAGCCTAAGCAGCCATATCATATGGGGATATGGGGTTGAGGTGGTCTCCGTCCATCATGGATCTATGGGCATGCAAGTGAGCGGACATAATTATTTTGGTGGCATTGGTGGCATGAAGCAGAAGATGAAAAAATTATAAATTTATTTATCAAGGAGGCCTGTAATATACATCCCTCAGATTTCTGAGAAAGCTGAAATTTGACATGTTAATGGGTTTTGAAAAACAAGTATTGGATATAATTTGTTTGTGGGTTTAAGGGTACTTTTTTTTAGTACTAGATGGTCCCAAAGGGTTTAAGGGTACTTGTGCTTAACAATACCAAATTAGCAGCGTCATTGAATGCACGGCCTGCAGTAAATATAAGCACTTAAATTTTATCCAAATCTTTCTTAGGGAAGTCATCCAAATGATTAGACAGTAAATTAATCTGAAAATTGGTTCCATGGCCGCTTAGAAGGCTTGACAGAGGGTAACTTTGGTTGGGGCAAAGGCCACTTCAACAGCAAGATGATGGTGGGTTAAATAACTGGGAAGCCCTCGCAGGGGTAGAAGCATTTTTGGTATTTGGAGTTAAAAGGCTAAAAACAGCCATTAAAGCTTAGGATTTTTATTTTAAAAAAAATAATATTCATCATTAATCCATTTGAAAGAATTTAATGGATTTTAGATTTATCAACATTGAGAAGCCAGAGGAGCTTATTGGCTGAAATTTAGAGCAGACGGCCCTTAAACCTCCGCCCAGGGAATATTAACTGGGGCAGGAGCCGCCATTGTCTCCTGCACATCATGATATCTTTTCTGAATGGCTGGCATTATAGGGGCTGCGCCCGCATTGTTTGAGAAAGAGAGAGGAAGTATTCAACCCAACTTATAGATATAGGCTACCGTCAGCAGGGATAACGTCAGAGATAGATAGGTCAAAATCTAATCTAATGGAGAGGGAAGGACATTTGCACTTTAAGTGGTTTAAACCAAAGCACAAGGGGAAGAGGGTGCAACCACTTATAATGCAGGTCCAAATGGTTGGATGAGGGCAGTTCAAGTCACAGTTGGGGGGATTGTAAGGTGGGAATCCTGTTTGAAGGGGCGTATAGTTGCAAAGGCGCAAGGCCCTGTAAGGTGTCTGGACCCATAAAAACAAAAAACTTAAGCTCAGGATCCACGCCGTAAGTTGCCAATCTCTCAAGGAGCTCATGGCGGAGCTAGTTAGGAGAAAAATGGCTGGGCAACCCAGCAAATAAACCACCAGAGTGGCGTCCATCAGCAGCTGAGTATAGGTGGGTGTTGGGAGTGTTTTTATAAACTAGCATCATCTTTTCCATGTCCATAGTTTGGGCTTAACTCAAGAAACCCAGGTCAAAGTACCGCTTGAAGGGACGGAAATTAACAATATGGCGGGCTTGTACACCGCCTGAGCCATCTCAATGATGTGGCACTTGCATAGTTGATGATGTTCCCATACTTAGCCCCAAGGCTGAGGCAGGTTATCTCTGGGGTGCATCAGGGGGCTTCTAAGCCCATACAGGAGCACACATAAGGTGCTGGGCTAGGTCCCAAGTGGGACAAAGTGACTGGTAGATTAGGGGGGCTAGCAGAGCCAGCCTAGGTGCACCTTGACAATGGCTGAAAAATACTAAGAGGCGTTGCACCACCACCCCACGTAGGGTCGCCAGGCGTCAAATTCAATGAAAAATCAAATACAATATAGTGGAATGCTTTAGTTGTTGTATTTATAACTTACAAATTTGAGTTCAATAAGTAAGATGATTAAAGCTAAAGGGAAAGTTTGGGACAGCTGCATACACTAAAGTCAAGAATTCTATAGACTCAGCCTTTTAGGAATTTACCTTAGTAGTAATCAACTAATAACAACAGGACGGTGAAAATGGCCATGGATAAATAAAAGCCTTAATAACAACGCATCTGAAATGGCATTAATATAAGGTAGAAAATAAAGTAAAGGAATTGCGTTTACATAACCACAGGGCAAAGTTGAATTAATGTTAATTAATGAGACAGGGTTTTGTTCTGGTAAGCTGGCGGGTAATCAATTATACTTTGATACTACTAAAGGGGAGATACCAAACAAAATCTATTGTAACATTTTAGTTGAAATGTGACTGAATAAAAGATATAGTAACTAGTTAGTATAGATTAAGATTTACATAAGGCTTGATGAATCAAATTCCTATTTATATCAGTTAGAAATATGAACTAAGTAAATAATTAGTTTATTTACATGTTTTTGACCAAATCTCAACAGCCCCACTCACTATGGCAGCAGACCAACTGACCTATTGGAGAGCGACCTTAGCCATAGACTTAACAGCTAGTTGTTGCCCTCCAGAGACATTTCTGAATTAATGACATTAAGTACAAGTGTCTTATAATTACACTCATGATAATACACCTTCCAATTCCCAACAGGTCAATGTTTAAAAGCAACTAAACTAGGTGATCCCCTTCCATCTGTAAACTTGCAATTTTACACAAACAATGCAAATTTTTTACTGTATAGATACATGGTGTGATGTATGGGGGAATTTATTCTCATAAGGCCTCTGGTCACCGATTCTTACATTAGGGAGGTAACCTAGGTCAACACAATCTTTTATTTACCTGGTGGTTTCAGGTCTACACGCGCTATTGGCAACTAAATGTTATAAAACTAACTAATAGTGTGAAGCTAAAGACAAAAAGGAAAGTAAAAAGTTAGCTTGCTTATATATAATTTTTTTTAGTACTAGATGGTCCCAACCCAATAGCTTGCTTATATTTTAAGCCCAAGATATCCTTTATTAAGTTATAGCTCTGCCAATATATGAAAATAGATAAGATTGTCTTACCTTTGGCTCATATCATAGTTTTAAATAGACAAAAATTTAGCATATATTTGGACATATTTTTCTTATGTGAATTACTTCTTTAAAATTTGTAAAGTTCTTCCAAAAGCAGGTATAGAAAAATATAGATATTTCTTTCTGTATGGCTTGTACTTTAAACACTTTTAATAGTGATTGATTGCTGGTTTGAAATAAAAGATTATGATACAAAAAATGAAGGTATTAAAATACCAAAATTCTTAATTTTATTGTTGGCTAGGCGCCGGCATTTTCTAACTTTAGGGATATCTCCTGACCATACTAATCTATTAAATATGAGTTTAAAATATACCATGCAAATTTTCTAAGGGTCATGGTCATTATAATAATAAGAACATTAAAATAAACTAGAGTGTTTTGACCTGGTTTACAATAATAGTAATCAATTCTTCTTGATTTTGAGCAAGTATACTCTTATAATTGGGATATTTTGAGTGAAAAAAGACATTAAGTCAATGGATAATTGACCCAAAAACAACTATAAAATTTCTACATCATAAAAGAGACGTATACATTAAATAAGGGGAAACACATATACAAAGTTTGATAATGACATACTAAAAATAAGGGCGTCATCAGGTCTCTCAATAGCACTACATACGCCTATTTGTGAAGACTAGTTAAATGCATTTAAGCGTTCTATAATTTGAACTAACAATACAATTAATACAAATGCATAATATGAATATCATTCAATAAAGAGGAATATATTGCAATTAAATTAACACTATAAAACTCACTTAAAGCACCTTAGTGGGGTCTTACTAAGTTTTTAACCTTACAATGATATATATATTAGTGTTGCTAGTTCATGAAACATGAAAACACAATATATAGCATATTTAGAGGTTTTGAGATGATTTAGCATCATATTATGCTGAGAAATGAAAGAATACAAGGAATCAGTCAAATGAGACACGCTATTAGATTTTTTTGTTTCCTTAAAGGTTTTTTTACATGAGGAAGTTACCAAAATCTAACACTGGGTTGTGACAAGCAACTGCACATAAGGATTTTACATATTATCTATCCCTTCCACCCAACCCCAACGTAAAGCAGTAAAACAGAGTAGTAAAATTGAGAACAAGTTTATCAAAAATCATTCTCTGTTTAGAGGTAATATATGATAGGTCTTTAGAAAAAAGCCATGAAGGATTACCAAATAATAACCCTGCAATAGCTAATTAAGTTTCACAATCTATGCGTGGCAAGCCTAACAAATCTTTATATCCCAGTGACATAATGGCTTATAATTGGGAAGCATAAAATTTAAAAATGAATTGTTGTAACTAATTCTTATTCTTTTCCTGATAATTATTTAAATTTAAATTTAAATTTATTGCGGGGAAGGCTGACCATGGGACGGACACTTCCGAATATGACTCAGTTGAGACAAAACTTAGTACCAGGTGAGGCACCCCAGAGAAGCGATGCTATCTCTTGTTGCCAGCGGGAACGCCACTTATGGGAAGGGGGAGGGAACGTGTGTAGGGGGCGTAGCCACTATTGAGCACGTGTGGAGGAAGGGGTCTGATTTGATGAACCAGACTGGGAACCAGGAGGAGACCAGCTGCCGGCGACGTGTTGGGAGATATCCAAACATCCATGCTTGAAAGTGATCCACCAAATGAGACCGGAATCTGTGGACAGCTTCAGGGAGGGTGGGGATGGATCCGGCGATGGCATCCAAGACAATTGTGTGGATAGTCCACATGGCGATTGCAACCACCAGAACACGAAGGGAGGGTGGGAGGGGGAGGCCATTGATGAAGCAAACATATCTCTTGACAGACTGAAGGGATGTGTTTGATCCTGGCCTAGCAGACGTTGGACTTCGCGCCATATTACTTTAGAGGTGGGGCACTTCTCCAGGCGGTGAAACAGCGTTCCATACTGGCCACACACGACACAGGATGAGTGTAAAGCATTAGAGCGCTCAGCTGTACGATACACCCGCCTCAGGTAGCGCCACACATGGGAGCAGACTTGAGGCTGCAACAGAGGATGGTGTGCATATTTCCAGATAGTCTTTTGGGTCTCAGTGGAATAAGGGATGTCCATCATGTCCAGGTAGTCCACCCTGGATAGGACTTGGGGTCGAATGGGGATCACGCCATCATGGATGGGTAGCCCCTGTACCTCTTGTGTGAACTGAGGAGAGGGGCGGCCTCTTCGGGTTGTATGTCCACTAATACGAATTGTCCACTCTGCGCTTCGCATGGAGAGTAGGATTCGTTTGTAGTGGGTTTTGGTCCCGTGAGGACCTGTGGCAGATGTGTGTGATGCGAGGTATTTCATCAGGGAGTGGGGGTTTGATGGATTGTTGAGGCCCAAGGCTTGGGAGAAGTTGGAGTGGGCCGCGCGGGACCAGTGTTGGGATGGGAGTGTAGGAGCAGTGACGGCCGCAATCCAGGTGCCTAGGATCTTGGCGGCATGGGCTTTGAAGTCAAGTAGGCCCATGCCACCATGATGATGAGGGCCAAACATGACCTCTAGCCGCACTGGTGGAGGGCGGCCTGACCAAAGCCAACCTTGTAGCAAAGCATACTGGGATTTGAAGAAGCTTGGGGAGAAGGGGATGGCGTGGGCTCCAAACCAGACTTTGGATAGGAGCATAGAGTTGGCAAGAACAACCCTGCCAGTGAGGGTAGTAGGGTGGGCTCTGAGAGAGGCGATTCGCTTCGTCACGTTGTCCAGTATATGGCCCTCCATTACTGCTGACGCGTATCCTCCTGCCTCCAACCACACGCCCAGATGGCGTACCGGTCCTATGGTAGGTCGCGGCACAAAGGGGAGCACCAGTGGAGCGGTGTGTTTTGAGTTAGTAAGGCGTGGACTTGGGCGAGCAGCTGGGCTGGGTTGGGAACTACTTGCTGGGGCCCAGCAGTTCTGAAACCGACCAAGGAGGATGATTTCAGTTTTGGAGGCGTTCAGTGCCGCGTTGCTTACCCGGGAATATTCCTGGATGAGGGCTTCAAGCGCGCGTGCATCTTTGTTTATTAGACACCCCCACCACGCAATCATCTGCAAATGCCATCATCTTGACTGGGGTTTGGCCTGGCACATGGACCCCAGTGAGTTGGGCATTCACATTTCGCAGTAGTGGGTCAAGGCTGAAGTTGTATAAGAGTGGGCTCAGGGGGTCCCCTTGTCGCAGGCCCCTTTGAGGATGGACTACTTCCGTTAGGAAACCTGGGCCGCGCACAGCCATTGTTGCAGATTCCGTGAGCGGCATCACCCAGTTAATGAAGCAGGGAGGGAGGCGGAATTGTTGGAGGCAGGCCCTAAGGTATTCCCAGTTTACTCTATCATAGGCCTTTTGTTGGTCCAAAAATACAATTGCCCCAGAGGCTGTGGACTGACACACATTAGCCACAGAGTGCACGTTATCCCAAATCGACCTTCTGGGGATGAAACCAAATTGTTCTGGGGAGATGGTGGCAGATGCTACAGTCCCTAAACAGTTAGCCATGATTTTTGTTAAAATTTTGGTGTCTGTGTTTGTTAGAGAAATGGGGCGCCAGTTGGCTAAGTCTAGCCTATCCCCTTTCTTGAAGAGTGTGACTGTAAAAGCCTCATGTCCTCCTGGTAGGAGGCGCATTTCCAACAGGCTTTGGTTGAGTGAGGCTAGCAGCAATGGGGATATATATTTAAAATGTTTTTTGTAGAACTCATATGGAATGCTATCTGGGCCTGGGCATTTTTGGTTTGGCGCACCATGAATGGTAGTCCATAATTCATTCGGAGTAATTAAATTCATTATTTCTGGGTATTGGAAAATGGTGCGGATATGAGCTCTGTCAAGAAATTCCGCCATTTCGGCCAGCTAAATTGGTTCAGCTCGGTATAACTTGGAGTAATATCTTTACGTTTTGATTGCCACTTCGCCAGTGTGTCCACAATAGAATTATCTGATCTTTGCACCTGTGTGCAGGCCACACTCTGGCGTGGTGCAAAAAATTTTTTTAAGAAGTATGCGGTGCACTTGTCGCCTTTAGTGATGCATGTGGCCCTGTATTGGACACAAACCCGATGTTTGTGTTGCCTTTCAAGTGCATTGAGGTGGGCGGCTGCCTCCGCCCACTTCTGGCCCCATGAAGGGCTATATCCTGAGGCTGGAATGTTGGACTCCAAGTGGGCCAATTCTGCCAGCGCACGCGATATAACCGCTGATGTGGCTCGTGAGTGTCTGGATGAGAGATGGCGATAGTGGCAGATGGTGTCTTCTTTGAAAGTTGCCCATGTGGAAATGGGGTCCGCACAAAACGGTGCAACAAATGATTTTGCCAAAGTTGCCTCTTCCACCCACATGGAAAATCCTGGCGACGCAAGCTCTGGGGGGCGAATTTTGCACCAATGTGGGGCCTTTGCAACTGTGATGGGTAAGTGGTATGTTATCAAGACCAGTTGGTGGTCATAGAATTCCATTTTCGTTGTTTTAAAGTGGGAGATGTGGGGTTGGAATTTCGGCGGCGCTAGAATAAGGTCAATGCGGGTCATGGACCTTAATTGGCCGTTGTGGACGTGGGGACGCATCATGTTTTTGAGCAGTGGGGCATGTCACAGCAGCGCATCCATTAACCCAAGGGTGGCTTTTAGAATGCGTAGTTCTACGTGATCCTGTGGGGTGTGGGGTGAGGGTGGCCACTGGTCCTTTGGTGAGGTTAGCCAACAGTTCATGTCGCCAATTAGGAAAGAATCGGGGGGTAGCAGGAGGGATTTGACCAATGAGAAAAATTCCTGACGCTCTTGTGCACCGTTTGGGGTGTAAATGTTGACAATTGTGTGTGCAACATTGGCCCATGAGAAGGTGACAACGAGCACTCGGTCATTTAGGAATGTTTCTGAAGATGTAAATTTGAAAAAATTGTTTTTCTGAATTAGCACCCCAAGTGCTTTGACCAAAAGGATAGGGATGGTAGGAGCATTGTTTTCCAAGCATCCTCGGAACCTTGTGGACAGTGGGTTTCCTGGATGGCCAGGATATCCACGGGTAAATTATTTTGTAAAAAAACTCAGTTTCCTAGCTTAGGACGGGGAGGCCTTGAGTCCGGCGATATTCAGCATCCCTAGAGTGAAGGTTTCCCCATCGCACCTTAGGTGCGAGGGGTGGGCCCCCTGGCCCACCAGCCTCTTCCAGGTCCCCATGGGCTTTCATAGCAGTGCAGGTATTAGCAGCAACGCTATCAGGGTTTTTGTTAATTTTTGCGGAAAGAGTTGCATTGGCTTTGGCCTTCGCTTTTTGTTTTCCCGATGTCAGACGAATTTTTTGCGGTGCGGATAAGTTCGGTGCACCGTCAAGTGGGGCAAAAAAAAATTTTTCAGTTGGGATAGGTCCCAAGTCAGTTTCAACTGGGGCTTGGGTGCAGCGATTGGGTGAGATCGAATCTCCCATCGGATCCTCAAATTGAGTGGCCCATTTGGCATGGGCCTCCCAATCTGATTGGGTGATGGATTCCCAAGTTGCTTCCGCCGCGAAGGTCTCCATGTCCTCCTGGCGTTGTGAGTGTGGGATGGTGGTGGTGACCTTGGCCGCTTCCTTGGCCACGGTCCTACGGGCCTGCTTGGCTTCTTCTGCTCCTGTGGGGAGATGGGCTTTACCAATAGGTAGCAGCCTTGTGCTCCCCACGGGAAAGCCTCTTTGGTGCTTGCGGTTGGTTCATAGTGCGCCTCTCCGCTGGCCATGGCCGCTGAGGGGTGCTCTTGGAATGTAATGCCCTCTTTGATGGGGCACGCATGTGCCTTATGGCTGAACGCATCACAGTGGGTGCATATGGGGGGTGCGCTGTCCACGGTTACCCAGAATGGGTGGGTGGTGTGCCCTGCAATATCAATAAAGGTGGAGTGCAGGATCTGGGTTAGGTCCTTCATGATCTCCTCAGTTGGGGTCAGAACTGCGATGGCTTTGCCGGTGCACAGGTGTGGCATCAGCATGAAATGTTGCATTTTAAAAGATTGTATTTCGCCATATATGGTGAGACCATCTTTCAGGTGTTGCTCCAAAATGTCACATTTTACTGTAGTAGGCAAAAAGTCAAACGTGAGGAAAATTTGGTTTGATTTTGTCTATCTGGTGCATTTAGTTTTGATGACCCATTACCCTTCGGGGAGGTTGACCACTATGTGCACCGCTGCAGCCTCATCTGCTGCTATTTTGCTTTCAAAACCTAGGTCCAGCCAACTGCACGACATGGAGTGAGGTGCAACGTACACCGCGGTCGGGAAAATTTTGTGTACATCTTCACAAAATTTTTCCCATAGGGCCATTTTTTGGATGTCCAGATACACATGGACTCTGAATTCCACCGACAAAAGTGGCTGGGAATGTGGCATGTTGATGTACTGGTTGCATCGTGCTTGCCACACGAGTATCTCCGGGGAAATTGTGACCGCCAGTTTTTTTAGATTTTTTTCTATTCCGCCGGATTCTCCGGGGAGTTTTTGAATGTTAGAGGCCACAGGCCTTCCGCCTGCTCCTCTTGCCTTGCTTGCCCAACTGCTCCCAGACATGGGCGCAGACTAATCCCTCTATGAGATTATCAAACTAGATTTAGTCTTGAATTAAATGGGTTGCAAAAGTGTTTGCAATGAGAAAGAAAAGTTTTTCTTTTCCTGATAATTATGATTTTAATAAATTTCACTGAACCTAGTGGGATTATGACATCAACATAAAATTTTTCCTAAGCCCTGAACTTAAGAAATACATGTACAAGATTTTTGTTAAAATTTACTATGTCTAATTTTATATCTACACACTGGATATAAAGCATTTTTGGCCAATTACTTACCTATTTTGAAACAAAACAAGGTGATTTGTATATACTTGTGTTTATCTTACAAAATTTATAAAGTTTTCAGATAACAAAATTTAGGTGCATCTCTTAAATAAGCATAATAAAGGGCTTGGTTCTTGTAAGTTTAGGAGAGCACCCTCTGTGCATCAACCATGCGGAATTTCAATTCTGCACCAAAAAGGAGGCTAAGAAGGTGGCCGTCACCCTCATATACCAGGGCAATTTGGCCTATGTGGTAGATGAAAAGTAAGTGATGTAGTGCCCCCTTGTCAGACAATTACAAGTCCAATGTATTGATAAGAGTGGTTCAGAGGAAAATAATATGAATATTGGCTAAAAGACCCTGGTCAATTCTTGGTGGAACCCTGCAAACTATGGTAACACTTCTATTAAAGATTGTGCAAACAAAATGAGTTTGGGAAGTGGTATTGCACCAAACTGTCAGCTGAATTTAGGCAGTTCCTAGGAGGTAACTCCTCTGGCCTCATCTAGTTTAGTACAGGTTACTCCATAGAAACCAGCTCCTTTTGTAGGGTCAGAAGGGGTCCAACCAAGAGCAAAATATTTATAGCCCATTATTTGGTCAAATTTATAAAATATTACCTACTGGACTAGTCCTTTCTGCTCCCAATCCTCAATTGGCTATTTCGCCAAAAATGAGGCGAGTTCAAAAATTCTGATAGGTTGATAGCTCATAGTACCTAATTTGGACTTTCTTAAGCTATCCAAATTTTGAGCAACATTTTAAATATTACTATCAATTTATTAAATGTATTCTTTTTTACCACCGCATGGATATTAGAAAATCTATAAAAACTTTTAATGTTTATTAGTATTCTATTATTTTTTATTAAATGATAAGAGCAGAGCCATCTACATTATATTGTTTGTTTTAAGGTAACAAACGCCAGCAAGCATCTTCCACACCACAAATCAAAGACAGTGGTGCTCACTAAAGGGGTACCTGTGCACCAAAAAAAGTTCAAAAATATGGAGACTGTTGGGGGTGGTAACCCTTCTAGCCTTTTCGCTTATATTAACCCTAAGCTAGCTATTATGGAACTACCGCTAGCCAGTGCTTTTTCTCGCCTTAAAAGGCTCAAGCAGCACTCATTACAATTCCCTATTATAAAAAACCCTTCATAGAGACAAAGTCAAACCTGGTGAGGACATCATTGCCTCCTTCCTTTATGTTTATAAATCTGCGATGGAAGGAGCAACTGACCAGCAAAAAATCCAGTAAATTCTTCCCTGCTTGAATTTTATAGCTCAAGAAAGAATGGTCCCCACCATGGTCAACCTCAGCATTTTTACAGAGGTTAAGCAAGCGCTTCTTGAAGAATTTGGTTCCAAACAAAGTTTGCAGTGACAAAAACAGGATTTTATGTGCACTAGCCTGCAAGAGGGAGAATTGATCACCTCTTTTGTTGAGTGCTACTATATTAAAGCACAACCTCTATTGCTTGCTCATTGCTCACTCTCAATGATTCTATTGCAGCTATCTTGGCTGGCTTGGCATCTCATTCTACCTTGGCTATGCATTTCTCTTATGTAAAGCGAACTTTCAAAAACTGTACGAGATATTAATGATGCCTTACTAGTGGTTGCTGATATTTAAGAACTTGACCCTACACAATGATCTCTGAGCCAAGCATCTTCGCCAACCAATTTAAAATCTACTATGGCTGTTTCCCTCTGAAAGCCTGCTCCTAGAGAATTTCCATCACATAATGCTTCTCCTCCCATAAAGATAGTCAGATGGTAGTGACTGTGATGGGAAGTTCTCCCCTTCGTCTTCAGTTCAAAAAACTCAGTTGGTAAAAACAGTCTTCCCTTTGCCTTTCCCATCTTATTTTTCAGAGCGGCCTTCCCAAGTGGTCCCAAAGCCAGCTCCTAAGCCTAAACCCCTTTATCGGGTCCCAATTGCTCCCATAACAATGGGTTAAATGACAAGGTCACAAAGGCTAAACTGCCTGTTTCACAGAAGCACACAGCCACTGAATGACCCAAAGCTTTTGAAGCTAAAGCATCCACCTCCACGGCGCTATCTCTCTCAATCTCTTATTCAGATAACTCTAGCCTGAAACCTGTCTCCATGAGGCAGCACAAACCCCCTACTTTGAAGGTCAAAAAGCTGTGAAAATTTCAACGCCCCTCTCAAAAGTTAAGAATGTGGAAGGGCAACCCCAAGACCTATCATGCCATAAGGGAAGCCCTGACCCTACCTCATCGCTTATGGGCTCCTTCACATGCATTGATAACCCCTATGACGACAAGTCTGAAGGGGTTAATGAAGAAGTTGGTCATTATGTTTTAGGAGCTACAGATGAAGTGGAGGTACCTGATTGATTGAACCTGGAGAAAGTATATTAGGATAAAAATTCCTTGTCAAATTTATCTTCAGAAAGGGTTTAGGAGTCTCAAGGTTATTGACACTGCCAGTAACGCTGAACAGCTCATTGCCACGTTTCTCTGATCTATCCAGTGTGTTCATACTCTGTAGACTGTCCAGGAGAAATTACCCTTAAACTGCCAAATGACTTGCCACCACTTTCCATCTAAAGAAGGTCCTCTCTCTTCCCCTCACATTGGGTGGTACTTTAACTAAAGTGGAGGTCGTCGTTAATGGAGTATGGGTTAAAAATATCAGTGACACTGGGTCTTTGGTGAACGTTGTGTCAACCAAGCTCATTAAAAAAATTAAACTGGCCCCTGACCTTGTTTACACTCAAGAGTTTGGAATTGCTGGCCCAAACAACACCCGCATCATTGGGGCGTACTCTTCTCTGCACATTCGTTTTGGGAAGCTTCTCTTGTCAGCTCCAGCAGCGGCTTTGACCGATAATACCTACAATTTAATCATTGAAACCCAATTTATGCTGAATATGAAGGTGTTATTAATTTGAAGCAGGGTTATTTCTCACTGCTTAACTATGATGTTCCTCTGATTCTGACTAATGATGAGCTCAATAAAAAGGATTATTTTTGCACAGTTGAGTATCCCTCCTCCGTTTTATTCCTACACTACATCACGTCAGGCAGGCATACAAAAATGTTGCCTCCAACAGTGGATGCCCCGGAAGGTATCCCTTTCTATGTTTCTGGGGAGGTGGTCATTAAGGCTGGAGAACAAAGGGTAGTTGACACGAAGATTACCATGCAAATCCCACACAACTACCTACTTCACCTCATTAATATTGACGGAGTTAATCCTTCAAAGACCAGAGTTTTGCCAGGCTTGTTGGATCCCGCTTATCATTATCCTATTAACCTCCTACTAGGGAATCTCACAAAGAAGTATATGTTGGTAAATAAGCATCAGGAGATCAGAAGAGGCCAGCTGATACCCATTGAGGACAGCAAGCAAGTCCACTGTATTGGGTCTACGGCTGATATGGGGTTACCTGCTGACCAATCATTATGTACATTGCATACTGCTCATATCTCCGATGAATTAACTCCAGCTGAACCAGATTAGTCCACACCCTGATCGAGGCCTACAGCAACATTTTCTATAAATCTGACAATGACTATGGGCACATGAAGGGTTGGACGCATAGTATTGACGTTGGGGATGCTCAACCCATATGCTCCAAACACTACCAAAAATCCAAAGTAGAGGAGCTACAGATGCGGACGGAGCTCAAACAGCTGCTGGATGCTGGATTTTTGGTGCCTTCACAAAGTGATTGGTCGTCCCCATTCCTATTAATAAAAAAATGGAGGTCATTGGGTAGTGATGGACTACCGCAAATTAAACAACCCCAAAATGAAGGACAGCTACCCTGTTCCCCACATTGATGACGCTCTGGACCAACTCTCTGGGGTTAAATTCTTCTCAGCCAAGGACTTGGCTAGCGGTTGTTGGCCAATGGACCTTTCTCCGCATAATAATGAGAAATGTGCTCTTATTTGCAGTGAGGGTCTCTTCAAACCTATCTGACTACCACAAGGGTTGTGTAATGCGCCCACCACTTTCCAATGGGCGATGGATCACATTCTCCAGGATCTCAAACTGATTTGTGTGATTGTCCATCTTGATTACATCACAGTTTTCTCCAAGTCTTACAATGAAGACTTTGCACATCTAAAGGAGGCGTTTCAACGCTTGCAGGCATTTAACATTAAACTAAAGCCAACCAAATGCACATTCTTCCCTAGGAAGTTGGATTTTCTCAGACACGCCATCTCACAAAATGGAATACAACCACTACAAGATAAAGTTTAAGCAATATCCAAGGTGCCTGCCTTAAAGACCCTTTGAGACATCCAGGTTTCCTTGTGAATGATGAGGTACTATCATCAATTTATCCCAAAATTCGCCCATTTCAGCGAGCCCCTTGTCCGTCTCCTGGCTAAGAACAACCCCTTCCATTGCAGTTCTGAACAAAAGGCTGCATTTGAGAATCTGAAGGAACTATTGCAAAAAAGGCCAATACTCCACCACCCTGATTAAAGAAAACCCTTCATGTTGTTCATAGATGCCTCTGACTATGTTGTTGAAGCTATATTGGCTCAATTTGATGAGAATGGGATCGATCACCATGTGTTCTACTTCAGCAAAATGCTCTCAGAAATGAACGTAACTACATCATCACTGAGAGGGAGTGCTGTCTGTTCTGATCGCTGTTAAACACTACTGCCCATTCATATGTAACTCCCTTCAAAGTGATCACTGACCACGTGTAAAAACCGCGGGGTTTCTACTGGTGCACAAGTTCACTTAACCATTGATTCTGGGAATAAACACGATTTTTCTAATTGTATGAAAACAATTTAGCCTAGTTGTGTTTTAGTAATTAAGTAGCTTCGGCCCTAATCTGGCAATATAAGGTTTAAAGTGAATTCAGACTCACTCTGGTGATGACACTTAGATGGAAGACTTCTTCTCAACTTCTCTCTGAAGTAAACAATCCACAATTGGATAAAATAAAGTATTCACAGTACTAAGGTGTTTTTTAGTAGAGAGAGGGAATATTTATAGGGTAAAAATGAGGTAGGACATGTAATGTGGGGTACTCATGGTAACCTCAAGGTTCTCGGCACACCTAGCCAACAAAAAGGAATATCCACGAGGTTCTCAGCACACCTAGCCAAAAAGGGATATCTCAGCATGCCTGGCTGACAGAAAAGGGATATTTTCAGGGAATACTCCAGCTGATATATGTAGGGAATAGCATAATTAAATTGCTATCCATGTGTCAGCTACCAAACCTGACAATTCCCCACAAACAATTACCCATTTTGAGTTAATTTACTCATTTTCAAATTGTCAGCAATAATCCCTGACAAAATTGTAACTATAATTATCATCAGATATGATCCTATGAGCATTACAATTGACCATTTAATCGGTGATTATTGCTGATGAGACAGAATAATCAATTGACATCTCAAAACTTAATCAATAATCTAAATTGAATAAATGAACCAACTACTGTAAATTAATTGAAGCTTAAATAATTCGCAAGCTGGATAATGTGGTCATATAAATTCCCACACATTCCCCCGCTTGAACAAATTATCAGTTTAAAAAATGTCTTCCTCCAATAACTCCTTCTATGTATGTTTTTTATCTAGTCTGAGAAAAGCAGATACCTCTCATTTTTGGGCAATGTCACAAACTGCTTGAAGAGGTATCCTTAGCACTCCAGCTAGATCCAGCCATCCAAGTCAACTTGATTTGGTGATCCCCTTTTCAGCTCTTCCCGCCACTGTGCCAAATTCCAAAGAGGGGACAGGGTTGGCGGTTTTATCATTAAACTCCCATTCTTTCATCCCTAGTTTTTTTGAAGCTGTGCTTGATTTTGAGTCATTACTGGATTTGGCTCCCATTGTGCTAAATCCAGTAATTGCTCTTTAGAATAATGAGGCGATTTCTCCTGACTTAGATCAATCTTTCCTGATTGAGTCAGATCTTCTACCCAAGTTCCTTTTCCTAATTGGCCAATTTCATAAACTGACTATCTTATCTACTGAATTAACAATTGGTAATGACGAGCGCGCAGAACTTCTGTATCTTTGAACTTTGGGGTAAACTAACTGAGGCCCTTAATATCTCCTTCACGCCTCATGACCTTGATAGTTTACTTGATTAGATTCTGCCTCCTTTGCACTCAGATTTGTAGGGCAAGTACTTCATATGTGGGCCACTTCACTCCCTGCCTCGCCAAAATTTCATCTTTCCTTTCCCTTTCAATTCCAGGAGGCTCACAGCCACCAACACCAAGATGCTATCTGCTGTTTGCATAATTACTTCGCCACAGGGACTATCCAGTGATATCTTCCCTTAATGATGATAATTAGTGGTATGGTTCAGCAGCCCCCTGCACATTTCCCTTGTTCGTTGTTCTCTCATATGCCAAGTGTTCTTGATGAAGCCTGTCATCAAGCACTTTGGACACAGCTTCTGGCACCTGTGCCATATCAAGATTACATGGACTTGTTTGCAGATTGCATATTACTGCATTGCTGTTTTCCTCCCTGATCCAGAGTTTCCTGACTTGCTGAACTGGACGTCCCCATTACTCTTCCCATCATTGAATATTCACAGAATTCTCCCTGAGTTTAAAGAACTTGGTTTAGCTAGCTCTTTCCCTTGCAAGCATTAGATCTCAAATTGACTTTGGTGACCTCTTCCATAACATCGTTGTTCAACCTCCCTCCCCCAGAGGCGTCAAAGAAGAGCTTGCAATTCACAACCTGAGGCTTAAAAAATAATTTAAAAACTTCTTTTTTCAAAAATGTTTTTTTTCTTATTTTTATAAATTTTTTCATTATTTTTAAATCTTTAATGTTTTTATTATTATTATTATTATTTTAATACCATTTTTTGAGAAATTTGCTGTGTACTCTATTGATCACATGACCACTGGATATATTCTTGATTTGTATAGGAATCATTCGCCATTTTTGCAATAACCTAAAATGGCTCTGACCATAATGCATCTAGCTTTTTTCAGTGACCAAACCCATAAGTTTTGCAATAGGCTACTTGATCTCCAATGGTAAATTCCCTAAGATTGGATTGACTCTTATTATTGGCTTTTTTAGCCTGAACCCTTCTCTTAATTTGTTGTATCATAAGCTTGAGATTGTAGAGCTACTATTACATTCATGAGTTGATATAGATATCTATCTACGCTCATCCCCGGAGTTAGGTCCACTGCTGAATAGAGAATTGGTAGCAATGCTGCTCTTTGACCATACAATAATTTGAACAGCAGTTTTCCCATTGCCAAATGGAAACTGATACTATATGCAAAAGTTACCAAACTTAGTAAAGACACCTAAGATGACACTTTACCCAAGATCAAATTCCTTAGTGTAGCAGCAAGTGTCCCATTGACTCGTTCCACAACTCCATTTGTTTCAGGCTGATAGGGTGCTGACGCCACCCCCTTAATTTCCATAAGTTCATTCAGGCATGGAATTATAAACGAGGTAAAATTAGTCCCGTTGTCACTCAGCAACACATGGGGACACCCATGTCAGTATACCACCTGCTCCATGATGAAGTTGGCGGTACTTAAGGCATCTGCTCGACACAAGGCTCAGGTTTTGACCCATCTCATAAGGTGGTCAATCGCTACTATTATGTAATGTACACCGCCTGTACTCACACTTAGTGGTCCCATAACGTCAATTGAAACTGTGTGCCAAGCAAACCCTGGCTTCACTAATCGGTAATTCGTCACATTTTTATGAGGCTTATGGATCTGACATTCCATGCAACAGGGAATATAATCGGTAATGTTGAAATTCAGTGATTCCCAATAGTAGTATTGCCAGAGATGTTCAAGCGTCTTCTTTAACCCACAATGTCCAACGACCTTGTGGGCAGCCCAAATTATCTCAGTGCATTTTGATGGTTTTGGAGATAAAAACCTCTTTTCATTCATTAATTTTTATAATTGTCCATTAATGAACTTGGTATTTTCCATTGCCTTCTTTAATGCTTTCTGAATTTCAATTGGCTCTTCCTGAAATTCCCCATGGATCATTCGCTCAAATAGATCATCAGCATGATCTTGCACAGCAAGAACAGTTGGCAACCTAGACAGACCATCTGCGTTCTGATTCTTATCTCCCACCCAATGCTCTATCTCAAAATTGTAGGCCTGTAGCTTCAAAGCCCACCATGCCAATCTCCCTTCTGGTTCTTTAGGTTATAAAGCCATCAGAGAGAGGCATGGTTGGTCACAACCTTGAAGTGCGTTCCATGGATATAAACTTGAAACTGCTTGCAGGCATAAATAAACACAAGATACTCTCGCTCCATAACCATATAGTTCCTTTCAGTCTTTGACATTGTTTGGCTGACATATGCTACAGGGTGTTCATCTCCCTTATCATCCACTTGGCTAAGGACGGCTTCTATTGCCATCAGCGACACATCTTATTGAATAATGAACGGCTTCTCAAAAATTGGGTATTTTAAAATCAGACTCATCATCAAGTATTTCCTTAATTCATCAAATGCAAGTTGATCCTCATCACTCCAGATGAATCCATTCTTTGAATTTTTAATAGGTGAAAAGCGGTTCAGCTATTTTTGTGAAATCCTTAATGAATTGGCAATAATAGCCGACCATTCCAAGAAAAACTCAAGTATTGTGTATGCTCTTGGGTACCAACATCCAATTAATTGCTTATATCTTTTGGACTTGAGGCTTTAGTCCCTCAGCGTTAATTATGAATCCTAAGTATTCTAATTCCTCCTTAAATAAATGGCATTTTTTTGTCTTGATTTTAAGATTCGCCGAAGCTAGTCACTTGAATACTTCCTCAAGATGTTGTAAATGATTGGTAGATGTTTGGCTGAATATATTAATGTCATCCAGATAGACTAGGACACAGGACAGTTTCAAATCCGACAGAATCATGTACATAGCTTATTGAAATGTTGCAGGGGCGTTGAATAAGCATTGAGGCATCCTTGTCAGCAGATACAACCCCTGTGCTATGATAATAGCACACTTCTCTTGGTCTTCTGGGGGCATATCTATCTGCCAATATCCAGAGATTAAGTCCATGGCAAAGAAAAACTTGGCTCCTCCTAACTGATCCAGCACATCATCAATCCTAGGCAGGGGGTATGAGTCCTTTTTTGTGATTTTATTTAACCGTTGGTAATCTATTATGACTTGATTTGAACCATCTTTCTTTTTAACTATTAATATAGGACTCACCCATGGGATGGACGATGGTATGAGCATTCCATGCTCCAAGAGTTTCTTAAGTTCTTCAGCAACAACTGCCTCTGCCACCCTAGACTGTCAAATAGGCCTCAATCGAATCAGCCCATCATCCCCAGTATTGACTCGGTAAAAAACATCCTTTGCACACCTAAGATCATGATCATCTTGCGCAAATATAACTCTGTATTTCTCATATAAGGCTAGAACTTCGTTCTACTAGTCTTCCATTAATCCAGCTAATTGATCCCATTCAATTAGCCTATGGATATTCCCATCAGTTTCTTTTGGAAATCCCAATTTGTCCAATTCTCCAAATTCATGGAAGGAACAAATCTCCAATACCAGTTTTAGTTGAGTGAATGCAACCACCTGGTATCATTTGACCTTTATGGGAGATTTCACAGATTTGCTAAAAGGACCCAAATATCCTCATGACCAGGGATTAAAATTCCTGGGACTACCCAAGGTTTGATCCTCGATTGTTGCCAAGGAGCTTCAATTTCTGAATAACTGCTCTGGGATCTCCAAGGTCAGTCTGGTCTCCACAAATTGTTGCATTCCCAGCTGAATTATGACATCTTCTTTAGAACAGATTGGGATCCCACAATTTTCGTTTACATATTTAGGTAATTTCTGGGCTCTTTTTCCAATTAGTTTGTAATTGATAGGTATTATTCTATCCTTATAGACTAAGTTGATAAAATTGTTCCATCTACTAAGGGGCGCTTTCCCCTCACGTTGACATACCAGCAGCAACGTCTGCCCCAGAATCATCAAAGTGTCTTCCTCAAAGTCACATTTGACCCCATACTTCCACATGAAGTCAGTGCTAATGATTATGTCATAATTCTGGTTGGCTAGAACAATTGCTAGCGCTGATATGACCAAGGATCCAAACCATAGTGGTAGAGCGCTATAAGCCCCACAGGAAGTTGTAGAGTCAGGGTCTGCTGTCCTGTACTGCTTCCAATGCTCCAAATCCAGTATGGCCTTTAGTTTTTTTTACTAATTTGGTTGATACTATATTAATTAGCACTCCGCTGTCAATTTATTGCTCTGATGGGGATTCAGTTCACCAAAATATCTGTATATGTGCACTCAATAAACAGGATAAGCTATTGTTTACTGCATGTATAGCAGATTCATCGGCCAAATCCAAGGTATGAATTAACTGTGCTAATATATCATGGAACGTTTCGTGAATTGTACCAATTGGAATCAATACATTAACTCCGTCTAACTTGGTATTCAATAAGTCCAACTCATCTTTAGCATTTTGGACCTTCTCCATTATCTGTCAGGCATATGGGCGAACTACCTCCTGTATAATTTTGGGGGCAATATCCTTCAATTTCAATCTTGTTATTATGTTTATATGTTGGTACATGATTTGATGAAGGGGATTTAATTCAGGCTCATCTGCAAATAGGTCTGACTTGTCCAAACTATCTGATTTATCTGGGGGAACTTGGTTACCTGCAGTTCTAGACTGTTCCACGTCTAGACTGCATGGTCTTTTCCCTCCCCATCAGAAGTTTCCTGTTTATCATTATTCTGGACTAAGTCAACCTAATCCTTTGGTTTGCGTTGCCCACAGTTATTGATGAAGTGCCCAGGCTGCCCACACTTATTGCTAGTTAAGCGAGGCTTGAATGGTTTAGATCCTTCATTCAGTTTATCTTGATTTCCACAATTGTTGAAATCTCTTGATTTGTTGGGGAATTGTACCAATCCCTTATTATTGTTTGACTGGTTAATTGGCTTATATGTACAATTTGGTGCGTCAAACGTTGCTGATAAAACTCTTAGTTGTTCTACCATTTGGCAATGATGTATTTACTGGTCAAAGTAGAGGACATCATTCAGTGTAATTCTCAATGAGGGCATAACACGTTTTGCATCGCAATTCTTCCATCAAAATTGGTCATCACATTGGCCCCATTGAGGATCTGAGCTTCCTCATAGAAATGATCAGCAAATGCACCCACAGTTTCATCCTTTTTAAATTGAATGCCCATGAATTCTTGTTTCCGAGCTGCCATCTTATCTGGACTACTAAATTTGGTCAAAATCGCCTCCTTCGCCTCCTTGTAACTCCAGTTCTCCACATGAAGGTAAGGCAAAACTAGGTTTTGGCATGAAGTATTGAGAAAATTCATGATGGTGACAGCTTTTTGTTGGTCACTATAACCATACATCATCATTTCAAATAACCAGAAGAAAACAGGCGCATTATCCTGATGGAAATTGGGCAACTTTGGAGTACTCTTAAAATCTTCAATAATAATTGGACCAGCACTTCTAATCAGTATTCAACCAGACATTGAAGTTACTTTGGGTGTTGCTTCAGGAAGTGCCGCAAATATTGGGGCCATTTCCCAAATAGATTGAATGGTGCTGTCAGCAATACTCTCTGTTTCAATGGATGCCAAATCCTCCTCGAATAAATTCGCCTCATGGTACTCATTCCATGAACAAGTACACTTAGAGTCTTCAAGGTTATCCAATCATCTCAGGATTTTATTTCCCAAGCCAAGCATTTTTGGTCGTTTTCCCAAAGTTGACAATTCTTATCAATTTTTTCTTGTAAAGTCACTTTCAGAATTTCAACTTCCTTCTTGCAACTTGCCCTCTCAGTTTTAAGTATAGAATAATGCTCATACATTTCTCAGTTCTCTTTTTTGTACTTGGACATTTCATCATTTAATAAAATGACTTTGAGTTTCAACAAATCAACTCAGATTGAGTTGCCAATTCTAAAGCATTCTTATTGATGATTTCTATTTCCATGTGAATCTTATCAATTTCAGCTCTCATCTCTTCATTGAGTCATTCAAATTTTCTTTCCATATTATCAACGATATTCTTAATTTCCTGTTTTCCTTTAAATAAATTGAGCAAGACCATGTGAGTTTCAGTGTTGGCTGCAGCCATTGGCACAGCTGCCTCCTGAGCTCAAATCAAATCAGTGATATTCGATTCAGCTAATTGGCAATGCTTATCCACATCATGTTTCCATCAGTAATTGAACCCAATTTGGTTGATGATCTCTTCAACTATTCCCCAAAGTTTTGTGTTTAATTCAGCCACCAGATTCTTTATTTTGGGTGTTTGATTGGTGGACACTCTGCGATGTGGAATGCTAACTGACGCAAATCTGCTGAAAACTGACATTTAATTGTTGCATCAACACCTGATGTTGTACGCTGTTATTTTGAGTATACTCAACTAGATCGGCGATCACTGCCTGCTGACATACTTGAATGGCTCTCATGTTTCAGGTAGTTGGCTGTACATATTTAATAACATAATTGCTGATATTACCAACGCTCCGCAAGTATCCTATCAATGTTTGAGTTTTCATATTAAGGAAGTTTTTGAAGTGTTGTCTTAAATCTTCCTGATTGGTAGTGTGGTGGAATAATCCAGAGCTTCGGTCTAATGTATTAGTTGGCAAAATTTGGAATCCTCTTATTAGGATATCACTGAGGCTGGGTATGTTTTCTCAGATTTGTTCCAAAGGTGGTTCATAAAGTGTTATGGCATTCTCATTTACTCCAATAGTTGATAGATGGATGTATTGATGATCCACCAGCATTCCAACCTCTAGTTGGATATTTCCCCGATGATCTGATGATGACCCTGTTTCTTTGTTTCTTTGATGTTCCAAATTAGTTAGATAATCTGGCGTTATCATGTTCTTATAAACTCAACCAATCCCCTGTAGTGAGCACCACATATAAAAACCGCGGGGTTTCTACTGGTGCACAAGTTTTCTTAACTATTGATTCTGGGAATAAATACAATTTGCTAATTGTATGAAGACAATTAGCCTAGTTGTGTTTGGGTAATTGAGTATTTTCAGCTCTACTCTGGCAATATAAGATTTGAAGTGGCTTTGGCCTCACTCTGGCGATGACACTTAGATGGAAGACTTCTTCTCAACATCGCTCTGAAGTAAACAATCCACAATTGGATACAATAAAGTATTCACAGTACTAAGGTGTTTTTTATTAGTAGAGAGAGGTAATATTTATAGAGTAAAAATGAGGTAGAACATGTAATGTAGGGAACTCATGGTAACCTCAAGGTTCTCGGCACACCTAGCCAACAAAAAGGAATATCCACGAGGTTCTCAGCACACCTAGCCAAAAAGGGATATCTCAGCATGCCTGGCTGACAGAAAAGGGATATTTTCAGGGAATACTCCAGCTGATATATGTAGGGAATAGCATAATTAAATTGCTATCCATGTGTCAGCTACCAAACCTGACAATTCCCCACAAACAATTACCCATTTTGAGTTAATTTACTCATCTTCAAATTGTCAGCAATAATCCCTGACAAAATTGTAACTATAATTATCATCAGATATGATCCTATGAGCATTACAATTGACCATTTAATCGGTGATTATCGCTGATGAGACAGAATAATCAATTGACATCTCAAAGCTTAATCAATAAGCTAAATTGAATAAATGAACCAATTATAGTAAATTAATTGAAGCTTAAATAATTCGCAAGCTGGATAATGTGGTCATATAAATTCCTACATCACGCCTCTCTAAAGTGGTTATAGTTTATGAAGGACCCCATGGTGCGTTTGGCTCGCTGGGCTCTGAAGCCCCAGCATTATGACATGACTAGTGAGCATTAGGCAGGAACGCGCCACAGGAATGTAGATGGGTTAATGCGGCTGCCCATCCTAACTAAGACAATAGTAAAGCTGAGAGGCTACGTGATCTCCTCATGATGTAAAATGCATGGGTTGTTGAAGACAAACCAATACAAAAATACTATCTCGACACTCATGCAAAAACCATGGTGGAAAATGGAAATTATATATGAAAGTAGGAGTAGATTGGATGCCCTATCTCCAGCCTTAAGAGCGAGTTCCTGTCATCTTGTAGTCTCACACTATCATGGAGCATGGCTGAGTACGCAAAAGTATGAGTATGTGAAAGAGCAGTAATACTGGTAGGGCACCTTGGAAACATAACCAAAGCCTTGGATGAATGCCTTTCCTGTAAAAAAAAGTCCATCACCAAGACCCCATATCAGTATCAACCTATGACGCCTCAACAACCCTTCTGCACCATAAGTTTAATGTGGTAAGTCCTCTCCCTCAGGCCACAGGTGGCAATTTCTATATCCTAGTTGGTATTGATCATTTCGCTGAATGATCTGATTCTGTAGCTCTCCTCGCTCAGAATGCTAAAGCTACGGCCACCTTTTTAAACCAATACTCTTTACCTGTCATGGGTGCCACCAGGTCCTCCTATGTTATAATGGAAATATTTTACCTCCCAAATGGTGAAGCTCCTTGCCACCTCAATGATAGCACAACAACTCTTCTCAGCCCCTTATATACACCCACAAATAGTGCTGTAGAATGAGTTAAAGGATCCCTGGTCTCAATACACTGCAAAATGGTCAATTCAGACCCTCTCCACTGGGATCCCTACTTACCTTGTGCCCTCATGACCTACTGAATTAGTTACCATCGCATCCTAAAAATGTCCCCTTTCCATGTGCTTTATGGTCAAGAACCTGGGGTACCAGCTCTCCTAGAAAAAGTTTTTTTACTGACAGAACTGACCCAGAGAAAGCCATGAAAAGTTGACCCAACACATCATCCAACTACAAGTGGTTGCTATGACTAACTTGGCCAAGATTGTCACAAAAAAGGTGAAGCAGCTAATGAGCTCCATTTCCCTCTCCCTTCCTTCCAAGTAGCTGACTTGGTATTGTATTATCACAACTGCATCACTCCTAGAAGTTAAAATCTCGGTTCTATCTGGGAAGGGCCATTTCTTAGTCACATACAAGTGAGGGGATGAGTACTCTATCAGATCACTCACTTCCAGAGTTATCATCAACTGACTCCATGGCCAGTTTTCACACTTCTTATTCTCCCCTAACACCCTTGAAGGGGGTGATGTTGGACAATTACAAGTCCAATGTATTGATAAGAGCGGTTCAGAGGAAAATACTATGAATTTTGCCAAAAGACCCTGGTCGACACCAGTGGAACCCCACAAATTGGGGCAACACTTCTAATACTGATTGGGTAAATAAATTGAGTTTAGTCAGCTGGATTGCCAATCCGTTGGCTGAATTTGGGGAATTCATCAGAGGCTCCGCCACCAGCCTTAGCTAGTTTGGTATGGGTTACACCGCGGAAACTGGCGCCTTTTATAGGGTTAAAAAAGGGTCCAACCAAGAGCAAAATATTTCCAGCAAATTGATTAGTCAAATTAATATACCATTACCTAATGGACTAGTCCTTCCTGCTCCCAACTCTCAATAGGCCATTCTTCCCAAATGAGGCGAGTTCAAGAGTTTTAATACGTTGATAGCTTATATTATCTAATTTTTGACTTTACTAAGCTATCCAAATTTTATGCCTCAGCGTTTTAAATGTTACTATCAATTTATTAAGTGTGTTCTCTTTTACCCCCACGCGGCTATTAATAAAAATTATAAAAACAACTTTTTAGTGTTTAATAGTACTTTATTAATTTCTATTAAGTGATGAGAGCAGAACCACCAACATTATATTGTTAAATTTAAGGTAACGAGCACCCTGAGAGCATCTTCCACATCACAAATCCAACACTCCTCAAATTTGCCCCTTTTCCTTCTTTTTTACCACGCAAGAGCTTCTTTAGAGTATCAGAGTAGTTTGCATGGAGTTGGCGGCAGTTAGAGAATTCTGCAAGAGTGAAAGTGACAGGTATCTATCCCCACCAATATTTTGGTTCCATTGAGGTGTCATAAAATTAAATATATCATGGGGTGGAAGAATTGGCCAGTAGCGGTAAAATTAGATTTGAAAACCTGCCAGGGTTTTTCCCTCCCGCTGGTAGATGGGGGTCCAGCTCTAGAGGGTTTAAAAATGACAAATCCATTATATAACCAATAGGATCGTCCCTAGCCAGCCTAAGCATGGGTGCAACCAGTTGCCCACTGATTAAAGCGTTGCCAATTTTCCAAGCGGAATCATAGGGAAGGAAAAATTTAGTGGGGAATATTGAGCAAGAGTCAGCAAGCCTTGAAAAGGTCAAATCAGCGTCAAATTAGTTGTGAAATCTCATTCCTCTAATATAAGTTAAAATTGCACTATCCTCATTTCATGCAACTTAATTTATTCTGTAAGTCCTCTAGTACATAAGATAATCATCCCTCACTGTTACAGTTTTTAGTCAATTTTCAAAATTTATTTATAGCAATTTCTCTTTCCAACCCAATTTTCCAGTTACAAATTCTACCACTTTCTGCTGCTGCCGCTACCAAGCACTATGTTCCCAGGTTTTACAATGACTGGGCCTTAGTGGCCATTAGCATGATCTTGTTACCTCCCTTCCACAAATAGGGTTATCAAGATAGTGGCCTTTTGGTGATGTCCCCGTTTTTGGGCGCCCTCTGGCGTTAAGATGCACCTTTGCTATTGTAGATCATTTCTCCCCGTTGGGTAAGATTCTGTGACCTCGCCATGCACTCAACAACCTGTGGCACCTCAGCTCATTCAGGGCCCTCCATTTGTCCCAAGGAGATAACTGTGGCAGAATCTGATGCCACTACTGCGGCCATGGTTTAGTTTTAATAGATTAGGTGGTGGTGATGATGGTCATTAGTTATCGCTATATAATCTCTTCTTTTCCTTCCCTTAACCAAGTCAATTAACAGCTATGTCCCAGCATTCTGGGTTGCTTTCTAGGTATTCAAGCACCTTGACTTGCAGGCCAGTCTCAACTTCATTAGCTGCTTCTGTGATAGTCCTATCTGAAAGGTCATATATGAAACTCTAGTTTACTAATAGTCAACTATTCATTTTAATTAACATAAGGGTGACAGAGGTGCCTTTGAAACCCATTTTTTATTCTCTAAAAGAAAAGCAATTTTTTCATCAAAATAAACAACTTAGTTTGTATTCAATTATCTTTTGGTAATTATAATCCATATTTTTACTAAATTGTTTATATACACTGGATATCTTAAATTCATTTCCAATGTGGATAGCTGTCCATCACACGTCTATTGGCAAAGAATATCTCATTAAATATATTGTCTGACTGGCCCGCTCATTCAGGGGGTGCTAATGAAAGGATTTAGGACAATGATATTAGATCATATGTTTGTTCAATGGGTGCACCAACAGGTGAATTGGAGGGCATATTACTTGCATTAATATGATTTTTCTCATAAATCTAAGCATATCCAACCTTGTTACAACCTTAGAATTCTACATAATGTGGTTACTCTATACCACAAAAAAACCTCACTCACCCTTTGCAGATAACAGGAAGGCTAAGGGAAAGTCATAAACAATATAGCCATTATGGCGTTATTAGAACCTAAATATCAGGGTGAATCCTAATATGAGAAGCTACCATAAACCTTAGAATCAATTCTAGATTGATAAACTATGCTTTTGAAGTGAAATCTGCGAAAAATAAAAGATTACTTTGTAAATTAAATCAGATAATTTCTTACCAAAAAATAATTACAATGAAATTGAAGCGATTTCAAATGACTTTTAAAATAATATGCAAGCAGTAATTTAATAAGTTCAAAAGAAAAAGAAATGTATCACTTACAAAAATTGATTAGGCTCTAGTAAGTCCAGGAAGAGGAATAGAATATAACTAAAGCATTAATATTTTTAAAGACTGCGGCAAAAAATATTTTATAATATGCAAATACTTTTTAAGACATTTTATAAAAGAGTTACTAATCCTGATCTACCACGAAACTTTTAAGAAATTCCCTTCAACACTTTTAACAACTAAAATCATAAATGTAAGAAATTCCAATACCAGCATATCCGCTATTTTATATTCTGAAACATCTGGTGACTTTGTTATATTGGATCCAAAACCTTGTTTTGCTAACTCATGGTTAGATATTCCCAACCAGATCAGCAAAGCACGTCCATGACAATTTTATCGCCTAAAATATTTAATGAATATCTCAAAAAGTTTTTATTATAGGGGGCTTTAATATTTGCCTTGTTGATAAAAGGTTACCAATTACTAGTGCAGATGTCTTCCCCAATAAAGCAATATGAACCAATTTGATAAAGAATAAGTAGGACCCAGACTGATGCAGACAGTGGGTTAGGCCAACCACACACCTATGACTTAACCTACAGTTCATTTGCCTAAAACTAAACTTTAACTGAAGTGAAAGAAGGCCTTAAAATGCGTGGCTGCTCTCCCTTTTGTTTTGGGCACTACTAGTGCTAAAAAAGAAGGCCTTACGTTGTTGAGGAATATTTCTAATCTTATCCTTAGACCTATTCTGATGATGCATAGAAATTATGGCTGTAATTTTACATATCACTGGCGATGAACCAAGTAGGTTTAAAAGTGCCCATGAAGCAAATGAGAAATTGTGCGTTAACTATAGAAGGGCTCAAAAGTCAGTTGTAGCGGCAGCAACCCACAATAATCACAGATTAAAGGCAAGGATGGTCAAGCAGAATTTCAGCAGGGAGGACAAACTGATGAGGTATACATACAGATGTATCTGAATATCTTCCAGAAGACAAAATTAGAAGATGAAAAATAGAGCACTTTACTTCAAGAAAGGGTTAGAAAGCCACTTAGAAGTTCTACTTGACAGCACCCTACCACGCTGCTATTAAAAAAGTTATTTATTACACAGAGTCTGATGGTGGGTTTTGGCCACCAGAAGAATGTTGTGTTCAAAAGAATATAAGAAGAGAAACACAAAACCATCGTTTCCTCATTTAAAGAATAATACACAGTCTTATCCATTATTAGATGTGAACTTAGCGGTTGAGAAGAGTTATAAACCATAGATTTGCTGGACAGTGGGTCTCACAGAACTTCATTTCAGAGGTTATAGTGAGAACGTTGGGATTACATGCAAAGAAACCCTCAATAAAACTAATTCTGGGAAATGTTGAACAGTCTGTAGTTTTCCACTGCTCAAGCAACATTGACATGTATGTTGGGGCAAGTGAAATGCAAGTTTAGTTTTAGGTTCTGCGTAGTTCACCACATCTTGTAATTCTTGTGTATACTTGGTGCACACAGGTTGAACTATAGAACTACTACAAAAATAACTTTGTCACAATTAAAAAGAAGGATATGCTCATTTAATGCGCTAAGGAGCTAAAGGTGCTGGAATTACTGCAACTGTAGTTTAAGGGACTTGTTGAAGCCTTAATAAGGAAATATCAAGAATACCTATCAAAATGGTCTTAACTTTTTGGAGAAGAGGAGGCTAGGCAACTACCAGCCCATGGATTATTTTGACCACGCAATTAATTTATTATTAGAGAATAAGCCCATCCACAGACCAATCTACAATTTCAATCAGCGGGAACAGGGTTCCCTATAGAAAACCTGGATACTATGCTTGAAAAAGGGTTTATTTAAGTCCCGCTCTCCTTGTTAATCACCAATGGTGTTTTTTAGCAAGAAGGATGGGAGACTACGTCTATGCATAAACTGCCATAGGATCAATAATATAAAAATAAAGAACTGGTATCCCTTGACTGATTCTGATGCCTGAGAGACCAGACGTCTGGGGCCATCATCTTCTCCAAAGTTAACTTGAAGGACGCATATAACATTAATGGATAAAATAAGATGATTAATGGAAAACGGCGTCAAATCAAATATGGGTTTTTGTTTATCTGATGATGACATTTAGGATGAGCATCACACCTAGATCATTACAACAAATGATTTATACGGTGCTGGGTGGCTACATGGACCAAATTTGTGTAAGCCTACCATGACATTTTGTTCTACAGAAAGGACGCAAATGGAACAATTAATGCAATTTAACTTGGTCTTTGAGCAGCTTAAAAAGGTACAACTTGCTTATGAAGCTATTAAAGTGTGAATTTGAGCAGAAGGAAGTTTAGTTCCTAGGCTTTTTAGGAAAGAATGGGCTTATCATGGTGTCAAGAAAAGTGTAGGAAATCACATTGTGGCAACGCCTAACTGCCAGAAAGAGGTCCACAGTTTCTTTGGATTAGAAAACCTTTGCCGTGATTTTAATAGGGACTTTTTCACTATTGCATTACCCCTTACTCAAATCACATCAGATTCTATGCCTTTCAATCAAACCTTTGTGACAAATAATCATTTTATTCCCTTAAGAACGCCTTGGTTTCTGCCATTGTGTTGGCTATGCCTAACTATATGAAGCCTTTTGTAGTTAAAAGTGACGCTTCTGGTCTTGCAGTTGATGAGTTTTGTTGTAGGATGTAAATGATAGTAGGCTGCATCTCATAGCTTACTAATCAAAAAACTCATCCCATCGGAATGTAACTACCTTATCTATGCCAAAGAGATTTTGGTATTATTAAGGCAATATAACATTGGCGTTGGTATCTGAGTGGGGCTAAGCACCCTGTGAGATTATGACATACCACAAAAATCTCGTATAATTCTTCACTCCGTGACAGCTAAGCCAGAGGCAAGCCAGATGGCCCTTACTCTGACAGAATATAACTTGTATATTGGTTACAAACCTGGAAAGGTTGATGTTGTTCCTGATTCCCTGAGTCATCGTCCTGACCTGAAACCTACTAATGAAGAGAATCTGAGTACAACATGCAAGTGCTACTGAAGACCAAGGACTCCAATGAACTACTTCCTCATCTTGTACTAATTGGCAGAGGAGAAAAGATTTTGACAGTTCAGAATAATGAAACATTTTCTCAAGAATTATAGAATGACTTTAGCGGGATCATGGATTGTGCATGGTACAAGAAGGGATACTCACTTAAAGGTCAAATAGTATATTAAAAAATGCTTTATGTTTGTTCAAGAAGGCCCAAAGCAATTTATAAACTATACAAGTTTATCAAATGTGGCTATAGATGGACAATCAGGAAGGAATTATATGATACATATCATTCAATTACCTTCCAGTGGCCTGGTCTAATTATTGATGTAGTAAACTACTTAGCTGGTTTTGAGACATTTGGATGGTCTAAGACTCGTAGTGTTCATCCTTAGGATCAGTTTAAGCCACTAGGTGTTGCAAAAAAACGATGGGAATCAATATTTATGGATTTAATATCGGTATTACCTCTTTCCCAGGGTTTCAATGTAGATTTGTTAGTTGTGGATCAGTTTACCAAAATGGCTTAATTTATTCATACAACAATAAATATTACTGCTTTAGAGGCAGCACAGTTATTTATAAATCATTTTCTTTACCACTTATTACCAGAGAGTTTATCTCAGAGCAAGGACTATAGTTCATATCACACTTTTGAAAGCAACTTCTCTCAGACCTCAAAATTAAAAGATGCTTGTCTACAGCATACCATTCTCAGACTGATAGACAAATTAAGAGTGTTAATCAAGATCTAGATCAGTACTTAGATGTTCTGTAAACTCAGAGCAAGATAATTGGGTTGATTTTCTGCCAATGCTACAGTTTTTCTACAGTAACATTGATAACATCTATACTGGCATGTCGCTTTTTAAAAGCCAATTATGGACATGATGTTTACTGGGAGCCACTGCCTGCCACATACACATATAACCCAATAGAAAGTAAATTAAAAAGTAAGATTCATCAGACATATGCGTTGTGCTTGGCAAGCTTAAAGAGCTTTACAGACTTACAAGGACTTTGCAGACAAGGATATGAAACCTCTGAAACAGTTGGAAGCTGTTAGTGAGGTTTATTTGGATTCACAGAAAATACCACTAGATGTACCATGTCACAAGCTTTCCCATCAATTAGTGGGACCTTACAAGGTGACAGAAGATTTAGGGAAGGTGGCTTACCTTGTTGGCCTACATGAAGGATGGAAGAGTTATGATGTGTTTCAGATGTCCCTACTGCTAAAAAGATGGTCAATCCCTATCCCATCAGAAGGTTAGAGACTAAGAACACCTTCTTAATATAAAAACCTTGTTTTGAATATAAAGTAGAAGCCATTAATGGAAGACTTACATACCATGGTAAGTTGCAGAACCTGGTCAAGTAGGTTAGGTACCCAGCTGAGGAAAGCACTTGGGAGCCATTAGAAAACCTGAAGAATGTAGGTAATTTGTCAAGGGAATGGAAGAATAAGGCCTCAGTCATAGCTTCAGCCCTGGTGGGAGATGATGTCAGGGTGAATACTGATATGAGAAACTACAAGAAACCTCAAAATTGATATTTTAGATTGATAAAATATGTTGTGAAGTAAGATTGGCAAGAAATAAGAGATCATGTGGTGAAATTAGGTCACCTAATTTCTTACCAAATAATAATTGCAGTAATATTTATATTATTCCAAATGAATTTCAAACTCATGTACAGGCAGTATTTCTAGAAGTTCAGAAGAAGAATAAGAATATTATCGCTTACAGAAATTTGTTAGTCTGTAGTAATTCCAGAAAGAAAAATGGAATATATAACTAAACCTCCATATTTATAAGGTCTTCGCAGCCAATAAAATATTCTATAATATGTAAACACTATTCAAGTTAAAAACTCAATAGTTACTAATCCTGATCTACCATCCCAACCATTAAAAAACTCTTTTCCGCCTTTCCCCTCCTAAAATTATATTTGTGGGCTACTCCTATACTAGCAAACCATCATTTATTATATTTGGACGCATTTAGTGTCCTTGTCATATTAGTTAAAAAACCTTGATCATGATAGCTCATGATTAGCTTCCCAAAACCATTTTAGTGGTACACTATTACCTGACACAGATAAAAGAAAATTAAAAAGCAGATTCTGTATAAGGCATTACCTTATCTGATAAAAAATGAAGTAATATAGTATTTATACAAAAGGGATGTTCAGTATACTCTGATTTATAACAATCAAAATTTATCATAATTCAATTTTACATTTGCTGCTTAGTTTCAGGTCTGGCGGATTCCAATTCTTTGATCCTCTGGGATTTTCCGGGATGCTTTCTTAGAATGTATGAAGCTCTAGCCTGCTTATGACCTCATGGCGGCTTCTCCATATGCTCCTGGTGTTCTCATAAAATTATATTTATTATAGCTGCTAAAGTATATTGGTAGTCTTAATTGTTGGAGATTACAAAATTAATCAACTTCCCATTTTGTAATGTTGGCATCATTCAGTTTTTTACCAATGGGAAACTTTTTTAGGTGATTTTCAGTAATTCTCCCATCATCAGTATTCAAACCTTGGATATAATAGGGGTTACTCTGAGGCGTCATCTGCGGCGTTATGCTCATAGTTTTTTAAACCAGTATTTAGACTTAATTGTCCACTGAAGTTAAGGGACTGGCTGATAATTTATCCTGCAGTCAGTGGGTATATAAACGTCTTTGTTATAAAAATTTTAGGCCAGTTGGAGCCTATAAAAGGGGCCCAAAAAATAATTGTATAAAATTTTTCTTGCTGGTTGTGTTGGTTGGAACTTGATTACTGTTCTATTCATCTAACCCATTAGTGTTAATATTAGTATTTGAATGGATGATTTTATGATGGGGTTTCCATAGACTAGAGAACTAGTCCTTATAGTTGGGCGTTTTCCAACAATACATGTCAGGAGAGCTGATGATCAGAGTCAGTTTAAATATAAGTCAATCTGATAAAAAGCAAAAATTTTTGGAAACAACGCCTGCCAATAAAAAAAATTGACCAATCCAAGATAAGTAAAGGCACAAATGTCACATTTATATTAGAAAGAGCCTCATTTTATGCAAAAAATGTTAATACAAAAATTTATTAATAAAGATCTCTTTTTAAATAAGAAAGATCTTGCCTCCTAAAGGGCATGATATGCAAGATAAACGAGTTATAAATTGCCCTAAATATATTACTTAGCCTTGATTATAAAAATGCGCGCTTATTGTCAATTTTATCACTTTACATTTTCTGGTGCAAATAATATAAACTAATAATAAAATTAAGCTAAGAATATTGTTGATGTTATCAGAACTAATAATTACAAAACTTTTTTGGAACGGCTCTCATATATAAAGATATGGGAAACCCAATATTGATTGCTTAAATGCGCAACTGAGGCTATCTGATAAAGAAATAATTTCATCAAGATGAAAGTGTCAGCATAGAATCTCCAAATTCAGAATAGAGCATGAATTTAACTAGATGTTTTACTATATATTGATCAAGACACAAATTCTAGTATAAGTAAGTTACAGTTTAGAGTATCAGTTATTTTTTATTTGCTGTTCCTAATAACTTCTTCATGCCAAATAAACCAGATGATCTTACTGATAGTGTAGAAGTGGCAGAAAATTAAAAGTCTGATACTTTAATAAAGATGTTTTGGGTTTGATTAAGGATAAATTTATCCAAAGAACCCTGGTCAATAATTTGTAGAACCTCTCAAATTCAGCTTAATATGTTTTCTCTCACTCCTCAGCCATATACCTATGATTAATAGCAGGGTTATGTTAAATTAGCGGCAGAATCAGGTGAGCTGTTCTGAGGTTCCACCAGATCAAAACCTCTTCTAAACTTTTTTGATTAGTCTTAATATATCAAATCCTTGTCCTAGGGGTTCATCTTCCTAGCTATAGACTCACTATCTGTCCTCACATTGAAGTGAGGCGAGTCTTGAGAGATTAGATAGGTTGAAAGCCATATTATATAATTTGGATGTTAACAGCTGATAATGAATTTTCTCATTCTACTCATTTTAAGCATCAATACAATAAAAATACTAAGCAGCCTAACATCAAGAGGGTTCACTCTTTACTCCCTTGCCGCCATTAATAAAACATTTTTAAATAACCCAAATTTTTATTATCTCTAAAAGGTTACTTATTTTAACACTAATTATAAAAGACCATGAAAGATGGTTATTCCAGCAGTTGAAAGTGTAATCTCTCCTGAGAAAAATGTTAATATCCAGGTGTAAGTAGCGCCAGTGTACATAGGAAAACCTGAACCCCAACAAGAAACTTTAATTTTATGTAATCTATTTCCTAAATATGGGCTAGTTGTGCTATACAAGGTTAGCCAGATCCTTATGCATATATATCTGCCACTATCTTAAGTTCTGAAGTGGAGTTCGCCCAAAAGATCTCTCCCTCCAAAAGTTTGCGCATCCTGCCATCTATCATCAGTTGCAGATTTTGGGATTAATTATGTAAAAATCCAAAGGCAATCTGGTTATAACTGTCAGCCTCAATATTGCCTTAATAAATTTTTGAGGCTGCCTTCATTTTAGGTTGAGATAATTATATGCCATTCTTGACAATCAGAGAGTATTAGAATAAGCTTAATTGCCAAATTGTAATATTAAAAATATATGTTAAAATTATACAAGATTAGGTTTCCAACATATCTCAAATTTCTCTACCTCTACTCAATTTTAAATGGATAAAATAGTTTTGTCTTAACTTATTGTTTATATGAAAAATAAAGGTTACATTCCTAGAACCTTAAAACTAAAAGATTGATTTGCCCTCATAATAAGCATTTTAGGATAACTTAGGGCAACTGGTGTGTTAGAAATTTGGGTAAGAAAAGTTGGCAAACCTTTTAAAGTCTACAATATTAATAAAATTTGTACCATCACAAATTTTCTTTGTGAAATATTAATCAATAAAGCAGATATCCAATCTCCTTAGCTGAGTGATTTTTGATAAGACAGTTGATTTTTGACAGAATAGTTGGTTTATCACTCTATATAATGTGACTTAAACAAACAAAGGTTCAGCAGTTCCAAGAAAGCTTTCACCTATAACAAAAAATGTAAATATGTAGAAAGTATATACCAAGAAAATCAGCGGTATTATAGAAATACCAGATAAAAATCAGTAAATAAGAAACATGGCATTGTTTTAGGTCTAAGAGTTGAAGTAAACTAGGATATAATACCCTATTATGATACTGAGAGGATAGTAAACAAGGGCACATAATGGATAGCATTAGGTACATCTGGGTTAGAAATGCTTGTACAAAGTCCTGCCATTTTATGTTAATTTAATAATGAATGAAGTGTAGCGTTGATTGGATTTCACTAATTGTTGGATCACTAGAGAGGCAATTAATTTTAATTTTCTACAAAAGATTCAATCACTTGCCATTTGATTATAATCAAACTGAGTTTGCTTAGCTATTTGAATTTAGGATCAAAAGCTTTAAATCCTATAGCTGAATGACATATAAATTGATAAAACGTTAGAGTAATGACCTAAATTAATGCAAATTTAAAATCTTTTTAAAAACCTAGGTCTGGGTTTCACCCATAATATGGTGATGCTGACAAGATATACACTAAGGAAGGGCTGTCCAGGCCCCCTGGTCCACAAGATCCATAAGGACACTTTTTTAACTACACCCAAATTAGAAGGTTCCACGAGACCCACAGGCTCTAGAAATTCTCTAAACCCTTCTGGACCTCCTGGGGCTCCTAGTATGCCCTCGCCATAAAATCCTTTTCAATTAAAATGATACCAAAACTCAAATAGTGGACTACTTGGATATAGTATGCCAAATTGATTTTATAGCTTGAGGGTTTTTAATGAGTCTGAAAGGAGACTACCTAAACGCTTTTTGTCTTGGAAGTGCTTCAAATAGTGGAGTCTAATCTCATTGGTTATGTGATGAAATGATAACCTGCTAAGATTTACAATATTCTTCCCTAGAAAGTATCAAGCAACTTAAAATATAATCAAAATCTTTGATCACTGACAAGAAGAGATGAGGCAAAAGAGTGATAGGCAGGATGAGGAGAACTACTAAACATACCAATATTTTATCTGCTAAGGCATCCCTAAGATACGGCAAATTAATGGTGTGAGAGCTTCAGTAAGACCCCAAATTCCTTTGGTAACAACTTAATTGTACCAGATTTCAGGTTGATATACTTGAAAATAAGAATTTGTAACTAAACGAACTTTTACTCAAGCTGACCATGAGCTTCCCACAACAGTTGTAATTTTTAAGTTTTCGTTTTAGTAAAAGTATACTTTTAGTGAAGGAAGGTCAAGCCTTCCTATAATTATATGGGAGCGTTATGGAAGACTCCACTGACAAACAAAAGTTCAAATGTATGAAGCTTATCTCATCTGCATCGCCCAAGAGATAATGATTCTTTAATTTATAATTTATTCAGAGAACAAGTGAAGTCAAACCTTATAAAGGATGTGTGGCAATCTGATTTTATTTTGACAGAAACAGTTCTTTATTGATTTAAAGCTTAATTGAGTAATATCAATTAAATATTTTTCTAACCTTTTCTCTTATAAAGCTCAGTTTCTTTCATCCTTTAACTAAATTACTCTATACAGTGCAATATCTGCCATACTATCCAACTTCTTTAACTGAATTTTCCTCAGTTAAAGTTTAGGTTATTGAAGAAGAACAAAAGTTCAATGCTCAATATCAAGGAGGCATTATGGAGATCCTATGCTCTTCAACACATAATATAGTCTTTTTAGTTAACCTCTCTTTTTAATTCTGAAGTTGATTGGGACTTAAAAGTATGGAAAAATAGATCAAGGTAACTACTATGAGCTTCATAGTCATCAAGAAAACTAATGTAAGAGAAGCAAATTGATGAGTCAAAAAAGAGATATAATATTAGGACATGAGCTCACTATGCTAATAATTCTCTTGCACAACACTAAGCTAATAATTATTAAAATCCTAAATGATACATTGTATCAGTTATGGTGATAATAATATCCATGATTAGTTATTTTTAAATAGAATTTAAGTTTTTTTGTTCTAAACTCTTTATAAAATACCCATACTATCTTAAAAAGCCAAAAATTGGATACTATTTTTTAATTCCACATTTTGGGTTAGATGTCACTAGAATTTCAGTAATTAACAAGGGCGAAGGTCCTGGAAATACTAAAATTGGTGCACTAATCAACACAATCTCTTCTTGCCTTAAAAACGTACTGGTAGTTTTTTGATTTATACCATACCATGGAGAATGGTAAAGTTGGCCCTCCTGCACTAGGCTCCTTATAGTTTACTAATCTCTAACAATACACTTTAAAACTTTAGTATACTCTTCTCCTGTTATCATAAGACAGCAAAAAATATGACCTCCTTTAAGGAACATTTTCCTAGCTATACTTAAACAATTAATATAACAAAAAAGATTTCAAGTTGTTAAGAATTTCGACTTTTAATGATCGTTAAAGACCAATACCCCCCAAAAGTTAACTGTACATGTTCAATATATGCACGATTTACTTTGTCTGATAGTAGTTGATAGTTTATTGATAATAGTATGGAGACTATTATCTATAGTTGAATAGATAACCCGTTATGGTCCAACGCTAGACTTGTACTTCTTCACAAAATACTCTTGATGTCAACCGTAGGGGCTTCTTCCCTTATCCGCCTAGCTTGATCCACTCTCAGATCTAGAAGTTTACGGCCTTTTGTCTCATTATCAGAGTCTGTAGCAATTCCCATCTAAGTTTAGCTTCTCTTCTAAGGATCCTGAATCCTTATTATTTATATGACAAAAGAGTCGCCAATTATGGCACACAATGATAATTTCCTGAATTTTAATAGATCTTAAAACTAATAATGAATTTTACTAGAGTTGACTCTTTTATTAATGTGAATTGTCAGGGAAAATATAGAGGGAATTTTGGCGCCCACCCCTTAGTTGGCACCTCATTGATGAGACAGCAGACGTTGCTATTGAATCACCCATCCTCATCTTAGCAGCAATGTTCTTCCTCATCCTGGTTAGGATTCCTTTTTGGACATCCTCAAGACCTAAAACAGAAAGAGTCAGAAAACTTGCTCCTAACGTTTTTCTCAAGATCCAAGAGAACCAACCATATTTGGAAAGCGACCTGCTTAAATATGGGACTTGTTACCCATTAAGGCAGGTTGCAAATCAACTGATTGATTTTCTAGTTTCAGGCAGCATCATTCACCTTGCAACTTACTCTTTAAATTCCCAATTGGTCAGTGATGAAACCCGACCAGTCCCAATTGGTATACCTGATAGTTAATCAACTATCAGATGCCCCTATTTCGTTGACAACTCTTTCCAATGAGATCTTAAGCATTCACCCAGATTGATCCCCGAGGGATCCAACCCAGGCAAATAACCTAAAATCCCCTGAACATTGTTACCCTGAAATCAGGCTCAACTGGTATCCAATTCACTTCGCTATAGGGAATTATCCCCCAGCAACCCCTAGTAATAAGGTCAGCCGAAAATATGGGCATAAATCTCAACACATATCCCCTCTTGCCTAGATTTCCAGCAAGAAAAATGATCAGGACAGTTAACACTGCTTCAGACACTTGATTGAATACTTCTTTTATTCAAGTGGAGTACAGTCAATCTGTACTCAACGCTGTTCAGGATGACATTTGGCATGCGGCTCTCTTCCTCTTCCTCCTTGCTACCACCCACTCAGAGTTAGGTCCCCATGACCTTCTGTCTTTCTGGGCCGATAAATTACTCATCATGATATCAATCCCAGGATCTGGTTTTCCTCCCATCAGGGCATATGACCCGCTGTCATATTCAGGATTCTTGTTCCAGCGTCCTCAATTTCCTGATTTTCTCCTCATCCTTGTCAGGAGACTCTTGCCATCGATATTCATTTCATGGCCCAATTAAGAATTCTCATTTATGGTCATCCTTGTTTTTTTTCTCTTCATAACCTCTTGGCTCATATCATTCTTAATTCTTCTCTGAGGAGATTATCTCATTAATGTTGAGATTAATTTCTCCAACATTAGAGTTTAATTGATATTAAAGCGAATAATGTCAACTATTATAAAAATTTGACATCCCCCCTCTCCACCAGCTCCTATGTCAAATTCGTAATCTCATTACCAGCAACTGCTTGACAACTTATCTGAAAAAGATACTTGGCTCTCCTAAATGATGAGTCAATCTGCATGAAAAATCTCTTCTATGGTCCCCCTAGGACTCATACTCCCAGTCAAGCACCTGTAACCAGTCCTTCTGCAGAACTACCAGAAATGGTATCCAACCCTGACAAAACCAGAGTAACAATTGTCTTATGTCGAGAAGTTGATATGACTTGACGATATGCTACACATACTGGTGGATTGGAGTGGGAAATTAGACGAGTCTTGAGATTTATGGAAAAGGTATATGAAAAGTAAATTGATTGAAGTGTCAACTGCTCAGAGAATTGATGAAATTATGCCGAGATTTTGAGATAGATGAGAACTTCTAGAAAAGGGAAAAAATAGGATACTACTAAGCTGAGGATGCATTTAGCTTGGGGACCAATATTTAAAGAGTTGAATGGAGGATTGAGGAGAAGGTCTTTTTTAGTAGGTTGTTGCGTATAAGTCTATTATTAATTGGAGATTGATAAAGGTCGATAGGTGTGATTGCTCCATATATCATTTATCAGGTTTTATTAGAGTTGGCAATGTTCATATTATCAGATTTGGTTTCTCAGTGGCTTATACCCTGTGTAAACTGACATGGCAGAATTAAGCCTTTACACTAAGAATTAACAGTGGTGCTCACTACAGGGGGTCACTGGTCAACTGTAGTTTATCAACACAAGGTTATAATGATGAGCCCTCACTCATTATGACAAAAACTAATCAGATTCTGCGCACAATATGCTGAGGAAGCATGGGAAGCATTTAATGATGAACCAGTACCATTTACAGTAACTGAACCAGGTGATGAAGATGTTATGGTCAATTTGCAAGTAAAAACCTGTTCTGAGTTGATGGCTAACCAACAAGGTTGCTCTACAAATGTGACCCCTCGGCAGCTGCATGGCATTATGAAAGGGCTTTTGCAGGTGTATCAACTCTATGAAGATGAGCGGGGGAGCATGCCTTGAGTTTGTTCTACAATCAACGGGACCAAGATAACTGCTACACCTTGTATATGTTCTATCTGGACACAACTACAACAGGAAAGTCTCATCGACTTAGTACCCCACAGAACTGTGGAGTATCTAGTCACTTAAGTGCAACTGTCTATCCACCAGCTACTGCAGGTGCTGGCTCGCCACAATATTGAGATTGGGGATGTAATTCAGTTTTTTCAAGCCCAGCATAATGATACTCGCCTCCTGCTTGACTGCCTTATTCACTCTTTTTTGTAGGTGCAGGGGGCACTAGTATAGGTGTACCACCATGTTGGGGACATCCACCGTCGGTTAGACATTTTAGTGCACAGTTGAATCTAGACTTATCTCAGGTGATAGAACTGTTGGATTGGCATGGCCTATAGGCAGAATGGATTCAGTATGTAACAAGGTTGGGAAGCAATACCATGCGCTTTATGATGGACCTATCAGAATGGGCAGAAGCGCTTAGAGCCACAATGGCTCAAATTAGGTAAAAGATAACACTGATGAAACTGCGAGTAATGGATAAAGTCAGTTTCATATCAGTTCTTTAGACAAATTTGCATCAAGTGGAGTAATCAGTGGATGACAGATAATGCACTCATCCTTTTGTCGACATCTTCCAAATATCTCCAGCTAATTTGTTGGGTTACACAATTGGAAGTCATTAGCCAGGATGAGAGCAGTCAAGCCATTCCTCTTCCGATTAGTGAAATGAGAGAGTATACAGACATATAAGTACAGCTTGATACCCTTTTACAGGACGATAAGGAATTGGTGTTAGAATAAGCCACCCTCATTAACCAAATAAACGACGCTAATTAACAAACAGTTAACACTAGCAGGCAGCATGAAAGAATGCAGAACTCAGTGGAGGATATCCTCTCACACCTATAGGCAGTGGAGCAAAAACTGGAAGTAGAGCGGAAATCCCACAGGAGTTGCAACATCAATATGAGATGCTGCAACGGGAATTTTAGGATGAATGGTGTAGATGCTATATGGCTAAAATGGAACAGCTAATCAACTAACATTTTGATGAGCACACTGGAGTGAGGGGAAGTTGTGAAGTTAGTGGTAAACCGGGAGAAGAATGCTATGGACCAGCTAATGAGTATCCCTCAGGAGTTGTGGTGGACCCTCCACGTGACACTACTTCTTCTGAGTCCATTTTGAAAGATTTGATTCCATCCGCCCATCTGTATGATAGTTCGCAAGGAGGTGGTTCCCTAGTCACTCAGGACCAAATTTGACTGCTCCTCGCAGCTGGAGCCCAGAACAAGAAGAAGCTGTTCAAATCGAGAAATTACCTCCCTTCAGTCATGACAGGAATCTACATGGCTACTTTAAATGATTCAAATTTGCCGTGAAAGGGGCTACTGATCAGCAGAAAGAAAAACTGTTGCTGTTCGCTTTGGATGAGGAGAGTGATCATCAAGTTACCTGATACCTTTCAAATAGCTTGGTATCTTTATGAAGAAGTGAAAGTGACTGTCCTTCTGCTGCCTGGGGGCGCTGCCAAGATGGCCCAGCAAAAGGCCAACTTCCTGACCATACAGTTACACCGAAATGAGTCCCTGTTAGATTCTCAGAATGATTCTTGGCGGAAGCATATGTGTTACTTAGAGCCAACATTTATCCACCGAGGATGTTGGTATAGCAATGATGGCAGCTGTCAAACCATATACTGGGAATTACATAATGCTATGTATCATGTTTTGGATGAAGATGTGGGACTTATTTAAATCATGAACACCTTACATTGACTCTCCATCACAATCAGCGCTCCTAATGCATCCCAAAAGACCCCTGCTGTCACCGCACCATAACCTTTGGGATATGGGCTGCAGCGACTGAGCTATCAACTGCTAGAATATATTTGTCTATCATATAAATCAGCGGATCCTTTTTGGCCTACGTACACTTCGCCAGTTTGTCCACAACCTTGAAATAATACCATTATGCTTTAACTAGTCCTCCTACTGCAAGTTATATACATGAACCCTTTATGAATACTTGCTTCCAGTGCGGATGAAGAGAGAATTATGATGGCAATTGTCCTAGCAAATGGAAAGTGTAAGTGATGACATTTGGGAAGATCAAGCAGGGAAAAGCTTAAGTGGAGTAGAGATAGGATGCTCTACCTCCTCTAAGTTCAATTCAATTGTCCCTAATGATTTCCAAGCATCTCTTTATGTAGGATTCAGAACTCAGCAGGATAATTTGCTATACCAACAGCTTCCATCAGACACCCCTGCTTCAATTCCAGTAAGTGATTACTCAACCCCAAGCTCTGAATTCCGCCTGGATGTGCAGAAGCCATATGCATGGCAGATCCTGGAACAAATTGGCACAAGCAACGCAGATCCCTTTATGGACATTGCCTCTTTAGTAGGGGTTAATGTAGCTTTTCCGTTTGAAAAAATCGCTATGGAGTAACCTCATTTCAGCAGGGGTATTTCCTCCTTTCTGAGTAATAAAAATCCTTTGGATGTCCACGCAATAAACAATGATGGTTTTTCTTACTTGGAGTGCACTTACTGTGACATTTTCTTTCAGAACACAAAAATCCATGCTATCATAGACATGGGGGCACCTGTGAATATAATTTCTAGCAGGTTGGTGGCTAAGCTTCTATTGAAGCTAGATGTTGACCACAAAGTAGTATATGGGACCCCGGGGATGCATAGTACTGTGTCCAAAGGAGCATACAGCGCATTGCCTTTATAATTTGGGTCAGTCAGGGCTTCCACTCCAGTGTTGGTTTTACCAAATTTAACTACAAAATGTTAATCGGTGCAACATTTGTGAGGAAATTTGGTGCTGTGATAAATATGGTGGAGGAAACCCTTAATATTTTGGGACAAGAGAATCCCATTTATTTTACCTCTAGTGGAATTCCAACAGATCCGTTCTATTTTAGTCAGATCAATATTGCATACAGTGATGGAACAATTTCTGTTTGATTTTGGAGAATGAAGTGGAGACCCAGAGCCCTTCCCAACCATATTTATGAGTATAAAGGGATTCCGCTTTATGCAGCAAGCACTTTGAGCCCACCGTCTGGACATCAGTGCATAGTAGGAACTGAGCTCAAAATTGACATCCCTAAAGGGTATACGGGGAGATTATGGGGTCTCACTAGCACTCATGGCTTGAACCACATGTGGCTCCAGGGATACTACTCCCTGGAATGGGGAGGTGAAGGTACTGCTAGCGAATTTACAGAAGGAGATGATAACAATCCAGCGGCACCAAGTGATGGCTTATCTACAATTATCCTCTATAGAGGAAGTTCGCCGTATTCATGATTTCAGATTATGGGAGGATCTCAGATTACTGACAAATCTATAATTCAGCATATTGACAGTGGTTCCGTGGGAAACACTAACTGGATTATTAGTGGAACAGAAAGATAAGACTATACATTTATTTGAAAAATACCAGGATATTTTTGCTTACAATGATCATGATTTGGGGTGCGCTCAAGGGGTGGTACATTGGATAGATATGGGGAACCACCCTCCCATTCAATTATGGCCTATTAGATGATCAAAAGTGGTGAAAGAGGTTGTCTCCGATGAGGTAGATAAACGTATTGAACAAGGGATGCTAGAGCTGTCAAACAGTCCATGGGCATCACTGGTGCTCATTGTAAAGAAAAAAGATGGCACAAATCGGGTTGTTATTAACTATTGCAAGCTCAATAGTGTAACAAAAAAGTATCTCTACCCTCTTCCATAGATTGATGATGTGTTGGACCAATTGGGCGGGGCAAATTAATTTTTTGACATGGATCAGATCTCAGGGTATTGGCAGATCAATTGCCATCATTGGAATGGGATAAATGCGCTATTATCACTTTAAAGGGGTTATTCCAGCCGACATGTGTGCCATAAGATTTGTGCAACGCTCCAACTACGTTCCAGCGTGCCATGGATACGATTTTAGGTGAATTAAAGCTGTCCTGCATTTTAGTTTACCTTGATGATATCAATGTGTTCTCACGGATGTTTACAGAGCACCTTACCCACTTGAAACAAAATTTTCCATCATCTCACTAATGATAATATTAAAATTAAGCCTCAGAAGTGTCATTTTTTATAAAAATAATTAGAATACCTTGAGTTTTTAGTTAATTCAAAAGGGCATAAACCACAGCCAGCAAAGGTGGAAGCGACAAGCAAGATGACCTGCCCAGGTAATAAACTGGATATTTATGTGTTTCTGGGAAAAGTCAGGTTTTATGATGGTTCATTCCCAAATTCAGTTGCATTGCGGCATTCTTCTCAAATTGTTAAAGAAAAATGGCCCTTTTTACTTGGACAGAACAATGCCAAAACGCTTTTTTTGTGTTATGAACTACGTTAGCAAGCACACCCATTTTGCAATATCCCAAATTTTGACAAACAAGTTATAGTACAAACAGATGAATCCCTCTCCACTATAGGGGCAGTATTATCCAAGCAGGACAATGACGGCATAGAGCATCCTGTCATATTTTGTAATTGAAGCTTGAACTGTAACAAACAAAACTACACTGTGACCAAGCAGGAGTTTTTAGTGGTGATTTATGCATACAAACAGTTTGGGTATATCTAATGGGGTGAAATTCCAAGTGGCGATAGATCATGCTTCCTTACGCTGGCTGCAGAATCTTTTTGAACTGGAGGGACGGCTTGCATGTTGGGCACTAAAGCTCAAGGCGTACAATTTTGAAATTATACACTGTCTGGGGGCCAAACATCAAATTGTGGATTGTCTTTCCTGACTACCAACGGTTGCTAATATGGCGTATTTAACTGAAATTATGTATGAGAAGATGGTGGTGAACAAATATTAGTCAAACCGCCACAAGTAATCAAGGTACTAGATGGGCTTAGCAGGATACTTCTCTACGTGAGGGGGAACTACATAAGTGGATTGGATTTTCAAGGCTGAGTTTACCTAAACCTTCTGCAAGCCCCACGATTATTATGGATACTCATTGGGTGGTAGGACATGGAGGATTGTGGAAAGCGTTGGAGTTTTTATGACACCGCTAGTACTGGAAAAGCATGCATTATGATGTATTGGAAATGGTTAGTTGTTGCCAACAGTGTCAAGTAGAAAAGACATTCCACAAGAAGACCACATACCAGCTGGTTAAGCCCCAGTTTGCCTGTCACACCGTTTCCCTCAATGTAGTGGGACCTCTGCCAACTAGCGCCAACTGATCTAAGTATATAATCATCACAATTGATCATTTTACAAGATGGGTGGAGGCCAGAGTCATTAACAACTTGGGAGCGGTGACTACTGCCAAGTTTATTATGGAATGCATTATACAGCGACATGACTGCCCGCAGTTCATTCTAATGGATAATGGAACCAATTTCACAGCGAATTTTGCCCAAGTTGAACTAATTTGATGGCAATCTGTGGAGTTTTGACCACCCTCTATCATCTAGAATCAAATGGAATGGTGGAACGGATTAATGGAACCTTAGTGAACATACTTTGTAAGTTGGTAAAGGATTGACCCTCAGAATGGAGTACCCTCCTACCTACAGCTGTTTTTGCTTACAATATCAGCTATCATTTGTCCACTGGTAAGAGCCCTTTCCAAATGCTATATGGTCGACATCTGGCTCTTCCTGCCTTGCTTTACCCATGTGTAGAGGACACTGGTTGTGTGGACCCTCAGCAATATTTGAGGAATCTTAAGGAAACACTGATCAAGTGACAAATTGAGTCTATTCCACCTGGTTCAGCAAAGAAGATTTGTAATCAGGTGGCCAACTAAAAAGACAGAGTGAACTTCTGCTGTTTGCTGTAGAAGATCATGCTTTATTACATGACCAGCATGGATTTGAGCAGAAAAACAAGCTCTCTAACATCTGGTCTTGGCCGTTTGAGATAATTGAGAATACTAGCATGAATGCCTACACCATTAAGGAACCTGCTGGGGTCAGATTATCAACTGAGTTTACACAAAGTTCCTTTGAGCATATAAGCAATAAGAGCCCCCCCCCCCCCCCCCCCCCCGCCCGCCTAATGTCAAGAAGTTGATATGACTGGATGATACACTACAAATACCAGTGGATTGGAGTAGGAATTGAGATGAGTCTTGAGATTAACAGAAAAGGTATATGAAAAGTAAATTGATCAAAGTATTGATTGATTGGCAAATCAAGGGAAATTATGCCAAGATTTTGAGATAGATGAGAACTCCTAGAAAAGGAAAAATGAATAGGAGACTACCAAGCCAAGGATGCATCTGACTTGAGGACTGAGGTTTAAAGAGTTGAATTGAGAATTGAGGAGGAGGGCTTTTCTTTTAGTAGGTTGTTGCAATTAAGGCTGAGATTATTAGGATTTCAATGAAAGGTCAATAGGGACGATAGCTCCATATATCATTTATCAGGTTTTATTAGAGTCAGCGATCTTCATATCGTTCAATTTGGTTGCTCAGTGGTTAATAACCTGTTAAACCAACTTGGTGGAATCATGCCTTTAAGCCGAGAATTAACAGTCTTGAATGACTCATGGCCAATCCTCTCTCTGTTGTCAATCCCAAAATTAAATTTTGATACTCTCCTGTATTGGCTGCTTTTGAATAGACTCCTACTATCATCATCGACCCTAATGCAGCAGTGCCCTCCAATTTTGATAGATCATTCCTTGCCAGATCTGACTTGCTTCTGGAGTTCATTTTCTGACTCAGAAAATTTTATAAACCAGCTGTTCTGTCAAAATGGACTGGCTATCAGAAATTACGAACATTTTGAGCTCTCCTATACAGAATTGAGAATCCATTTGACTTAGGCTCTATCCATAGCTCTTAACCCCTCCAATCTTACAAAAAATTCTATATTGAGACGTTGCAGACTATGCCCTTTGTTTTGTCAGCCATGTTCTTTAAAGTTGGGCCACAAAGCTTCTGGCCTCTCCTGGATTCCATTTCTCATTCTGCTTCAGCATCCAAAAAGCTTGTAGTCATCATCTACAGGATGCCGTCTGCTCCCCGCATAACTATCTCATTTCTGGCACATCCCATTGGTACCTTCCCCTTATGACTTTAATTGGGGGCATGATTCAGCAGCCCCCACCTAGTATTCCTTGCTCAATGTCAGCTCATATGTCCAATGTTCTTCACAAAGTCTGTTGCAAGTGCTCAAGACCAACTTTTCCAGCTTTGGTGTCATATTGCGATTACTTGGGGTTAAGTGCTGACTGCCTCTTTTTGTTCTGTTTTTATCCATAATATGGGAGTATCACATTTGGAAAGTACCATTATCTCCATATCTCTTCCCCTTGTCGTATCCTTACAGTGATCAGCCTCCACTCAATGAACTTGGCTTTGAGTAAGTCTAGCTCTTGCTAACGTCTGATCTTAAAAAGAGATTTTGATGGATATTCACCCCTACTGTTTTGCCTCTCTCCTCCCAAGATGCGACATAAGCAGAATCATCCCCAAGTCAAGGATAAACAATAAAAAATTATTAAAATATATCTTTATGTGCATTTCTAAAGTTCTTTTATGCTATATTTTTATCAATCCTTTATTATTTTTTATATGGGACATGACCTTCATCAGTTCAATGATCCATATTTTTATTTATTCCCCAAACTGTTTCCTAGGTATATTCCAACCTACCATTTTTCTATGGTTCAGATGTCTTATTTGTTAAGACATAACCATCTATTTTGGTTCAGCGGTCCTTTTTTAGGACTTAACTAATAATTATAGTAATATAACCATCTCAATGGTCCATGGTCCTTTAAAACTCTCTTTTTTTCAATCCACTGCTTTAGATATTTAGCATGGCTCAATTCACAATCCTTCCATCTAAGAGGTTCTTGATGGAATAGGCGTCCATTGCCATCTTGGTGATAATCTCAAACGTACCCAACCATAATGCATATAGCTTGTTCTTCTTCTGAAACCATGTGTATCACAATAAGCTTCTTTTTGCCTACTTGGTATTCTGTTAATGCTGGTCAGTTCTTATCATCTGTCATTTTAGGCCTTGATTCTCTTCTTCAAGGTCATATCAAATGCTTTCAATTGCATCTCAATCAGACTATTTGACAATTGAATAAAATACTGCTCAGCACTCATCCCTGATGTTGGTTCAACCAATGAATATAGAATTGGTGGTAATGCGGCCTTCCTTCCATACAGTAACTCAAACGACATTTTTCCCATCGTCATATGATGACTTAGATATTAAACATCACCAAACTGAGATATGTTCCCCATGCAGAAGTTCTCCCTGCAACCAGCTTCCTCAGTGTCGAGGCCAGCATTCCATTGTCCCGTTCTACAAGTCCTTTTATCTCTGGCTGGTAAGGTACTGACACAACTCCTCAGATCCTCATTATCTAATTCAACCTTGGGATCACATGGGTCGTGAAATTCGTTCCATTGTCACTTACCAAGACTTGTGGGCATCCATAGCAGTATACAACTTGATCCAGTATCAACCTTGTAGTGCTTATAGTGTCCACATTCTCCGGGGCCTTTGTCTTGACCCTTCTAGTCAGATGGTCGATCGCAACTATGATGTATTTGACTCCTCCTGTACTCATGGTAGTTAGTCCCATCTCATCAATGGACACCATATTCTAGGAAAATCCAGGGCGTACCAGTTGATGTCCAGTTTTGTTCTTGCAAGCCCTGTATAACTAGCACTCCACACAGCAAGCCAGATAATCTGCTGCATTGTAGTTGATATAATCAAAGTAAGAGTATTGGTAAATGTGATTGATCATCTTCCTCAAGCCTCTATATTTACCAACCTTATGCGCAGCTAAAACACTTGCCACTAATTCCAACAGTCTTAGATATAATAATTCTCCTGTCAATTATCTTAAACTTTATCATTCTTGGTCTCAGTGTTTTCCATTGCTTTCAGAAGTGCACATTGGATTTCTTGGGGCTCGTTCCTAATTTATCCTTTGACAAATCTCTGGAACAGCTCATCTACTTGCTGGTATACCACTTGAACCAAAGGCAACATTGATAATCCATTTACATTCTGATTAGAAGCTCCAGCTCAGTAGACAATCTCATTATTGTAAGACTGTAGCTTCAATGCTCTTTGGACCAGTTGTCCTTCCAGTTCTCTTAAATTGTGTAGTCAATGCAACGAGTAGTGGTCCATCACCACCTTAAAGTGCATTCCATGATTATACACCAAAAACTGTTTACATGCGTAAATTACTGCAAGGCATTACAGCTCAGTTATGGTGTAATTCCTCTCAGCTGCTGAGAGAGTTTGGCTCACATATGCTACCAGATGTTCATCTCCAAGTTCATCCACTTGGCTCATGATAGCACTGATTGCCATTAATAAAGCATCAGTCTGATTATAGAAACCTAATTGAAATTCAGATATTTCAATGCCAGAAAATTTATTAAATACCATCATAATTCATCAAAAGAACTCTGGACCTCTTCACTACAAACGAAGTTTTTCAGATCCTTCAGAAAATGAAACAGGGGCTTGGCAATTCTCTCAAAATCCTGAATGAATCTTTGATAGTAATGACCATTCCAAAGAACACTTGGTTATTTTGGACACTCTTTGTCGCAGACATTCACTCTATGGTTTCAATTTTCTAGGCTTGCGGCTTCAGTCTACTAGAGTTGATAATGAATCCCTTATATTCCAACTCTTACTTGAAGAAGTGGCACTTCCTCAGCTTGATCTTCAGGTTAGCCACAAAAAGTCTTTTGAAGACTTCTTCCAAGTGGTGTAAATGATCAGTAAATTTCCTATTGAACACATTTATATCATCCAAGTACATAAGGATGCATGACATCTTTAATTCATCTAAGATAGCGTCCATGGCCCTTTGGAACATTTCAGGTGCATTGCATAGACCTTGGGGCATCCTTGTCAGTTGATACAGCCCCTGTGCAGTGATAATTGTTCATTTTCTCTTAACTTCCGTTGGCAAATCAATTTTCCAATATCCTTATATTAGATCCACCGTGGAGAAATAATTCACTTCTCCCAATTAATCTAGTGCATCATTTATTCATGGTAGTGGATACAAAACTCTTTTTTGTTATCTTATTCAGCTTCTGATACTTGATCACCACCCAATTAGAGCCATGATTTTTCTTCATGATTAGGATAGGGTCACTTAGGGACTCACTGACGGACCTAAAGCCTATGCTTCATTAGTTTAATAATTACTTTCCTCCACTACTGCTTTGGCCATCTTTGACCGTTGAACTGGTCTCATTCTTATTGGCAGATTTTCCCTGGTGTCAACTATGTGGATTATATTTCTCGCAAATCCCAAATTGTGGTCATCCTGGTAAATTAATTCCCAATACTTTTCAAATAATTCAAGCGCCTCCTCCTGATATCTGTCCATCAAATCAGCGAATTGTTCTTGATTTACCAATAGATTGATGCTTTTGGTCACCCCTGCCAGTAATTCCGATTTCATTGAGGGGCCAAAAATTGTGGAATTTCCTCAATTCAGCAATCAAGATTAAAGATGAACAGATGCTATGATCTGATCATTCTCAATCTTAATCAGTTTTTTACTCAAATTCACCAGGAGAACTCAAATTTCTCCATGGCCCAGCATAATTATCCCAGGAGCCACCTAAGGCTCTACTATGGACTTCTGCCAAGGGCTTCCAACTTCTCCATACAGAATCTCAGGTATCTCCAATGTTAACTCTGTGTTGATTATGATCTGCTGTCCCGGTGGTATGGTTCTTGAATTCTTTATTCTCAGTGGAATTCCCCAATTTTACAGGATTTCCATCAGCATTTATTGTCACTTTTGGCCGAATAATTGGTAACAAATCAGGACAATGCCATCATTGTAGATCACATTGAAGTTATTTTTCCTGGTCAGTGGAGCTTCCCCATCTTTCTGATAAACCAATGGTAACATTTAAGCCCAATATGATCAACGTATTATCCTCAAAGTTACATTCAACTTTGTACTTTTGTGAAACTCCGTCTCAATCAGAATACTATAATTTTGGTTGGCCAAAGCTATTTCTATGGCGGATACCATTAAAGATAAATCAGAGTGGAAGAGCGCTATACACTCCACAGGAGATGGTGGTATTTGGCCTGGCCATGCCATTTTCTTTCTTGTGTTCTAAATTAGGAAAGATCCTTATCTCCTTCATCATCTTGGTTGAGACTATATTGATAGGCGCTCCACTTTCAACTATTGCCTGCATTCATAATTGATCAACCAGTATATCTATATATTACACTTGGAATTTTGTAAAA